>CAUYLG010056026.1:0-210092 GCA_963573385.1 Cacajao melanocephalus | reverse complement strand
GCTGTGTCACAGGCCATGGTCACTCATATTTGGCTCAGAATAAATCTCTTCAAATATTTTACAGAGTTTGACTCTTTTCATCTATAATTCTATTTTTTTATTTTTAATTTAATTTAATTTTGTTTTATTTGGAGACAGAGTCTTGCTCTGTCACCCAGGCTGGAGTGCAGCAGTGTGATCTCAGCTGACTGCAACCTTCCTCTCCCAGGCTCAAGCAATCCTCCTGCCTCAGCCTCCCAAGTAGCTGAGACTACGAGCATGTGCCACCACACCCAGCTAATTTCTTGTACTTTTTGGTAGAGATGGGGTTTCACCATGTTCCCCAGGCTGATCTAGAACTTCAGAGCTCAAGTGATCCACCTACCTACATCTCCCAAAGTGCTAGGATTGCAGGCAGGAGCCATCACCCCTGGCCTGAATCTACTTAAAGTTTAAAAACTATCTTTCAGTCCATGAATTATTAAAATCTTTGTGGCATAAATGTTT
Source organism: Cacajao melanocephalus (assembly GCA_963573385.1). Classification (NCBI taxonomy): domain Eukaryota; kingdom Metazoa; phylum Chordata; class Mammalia; order Primates; family Pitheciidae; genus Cacajao; species Cacajao melanocephalus. The sequence goes on along the minus strand of CAUYLG010056026.1, from coordinate 209,606 downwards.
TTTCCTTCTTTGGATAATTTACTTAAAAATGCTCAGAAATGAAATTACTGCATCAAAGGTATAGAAAGGTTTTTAATAAATCTGAAAGGCAGCATTGGCATAGGTGAGCATGGGGTGAGATGATAGGGAAATGAGGAGTTAGAGGGTATAAATGAAGGAAGCAGCAGGATGAAATTAAGCTGGATGTGAATGTATCGGATTCTCCTGGAAAGAACAGGGTCCGTCTCTTGACAGGTCCTTTACCTCTGTTCTGGCTTGGCCTTCCTCAGACTTCTCAGATCTACATTCTGTACATTCTGAAGATGTGAAGAATAGTTCACATGATAACTATTCTAAGAGACTTTAAACACAATAATTTGACTATACATTTTAGTGGGCTATATCTTAAGGACAAATATAATGGGAAAAAATTTAAACTGGTTATATAGTATTCATATCATGAGTGAGTGCTGGCATTCCTTCTCTAAGATGGCTATGGATATGTTGTAGGATAAAGATGCTACTGTAATGTAATTGTCCAGTGAGTTCCTCCTGCCTCCTGCACAGACAAAAATCAATTCATGGAGACCATGGCATTGCAGCAAAGAGTTTAACTGACTTGAGGCCAGCCACGAGGGAGACAGAGTTATTACTCAAATCAATCTCCTTGAAGGCTGGGAGGTTAGAATTTGTCAAGGATAGTTTGGTGGGACTAGGGGACAAGTGCTGCTGATTGGTTGGGGATGCCATCACAGGGGTGTGGAAAATAGTCCTTGTGTGCTGAGTCTGCCTCTAGATGGGGGCCACAGGACCAGTTGAGTCATGAATCACGAGTCCAGGTGGGGTTGGTTGCCAGAATGCAAACGTCTTAAATACATCTCAAAAGACCAATCTTAGGCTCTCCAATAGTGATGTTATCTATAGGGGGCGAGTAGGGAAGTCACAAATCTTGTGACCTCTGACCACATGACTCCTGAGTCTGAAGCACTAAAGGATTATAGAAACTATGGCTATATTTTAGCAGAATTCAGGCCCCTCCCCTGATCCTAATCTTGTGACCTTTCATTAGTCTTGCAAAAGTGGTTTTTAGTCCCTGAGCAAGATGGGGGTTAGTTTTAGGAAGGGACTATTATCTTCCTTGCTTTCTTATTTATTTATTTATTTATTTATTTATTTATTTATTTATTTTTGAGACGGAGTCTCACTCTGTCACCTAGGCTGAGTGCAGTGGCGTTATCTCGGCTCACTGCAACCTCTGCCTCCTGGGTTCAAGGGATTCTTCTGCGTCAGCCTCCTGAGTAGCTGGGATTTATAGGTGTCCGTCACCACGCCCGGGTAATTTTTGTATTTTTAGTAGAGGCAGGATTTCCCCATGTTGGCCAGGCTGGTCTTGATCTCTTGACCTCATGATCTGCCCGCCTTGGCCTCCCAAAGGTGTGCCTGGCCTCTTCCTTGCTTTCAAACTTAAACTATAAACTAAATTTTTCCCAAAATTAACTTGGCTTATGCCCAGGAATGACCAAGGACAGCTTGGAGAGTAGAAGCAAGATGATGTCAACCATGTCAGATTTCTCTTACTGTCATAATTTTGCAAAGGTGTTTTCACTAATTGTATTATTCTGTGTCATTGACAGTTTTACCGGTATGGGAGAAAGAACATATTTAAGACAGAAAAGGTTAAATAAACCCTTCATTCCTGAATTTGAATTGAAAGTATCAATATGTTCTCATGACACTTTATTTTTTAAAAAACCAGCTTTCTAGTTCTGTCTGTGGAAATACTGAGAAAATAATGATGAAGCTCATAGCAGTGAATATCCCTAGCAGCTAGACTGTGATAGTGCAATTTCATTTCTCACTGAAAACAAAGTTACTTGAAGAAATGACTGATTCCGGGTCTGGGTCAGGAACTGTAGCAGAAGAGCCTGAGTATCTTTCTGGATCAGAGAGAAAACATGAATAAAAGAGGTCAAAGATTACTAAGTCAGGTCAAAAGGACCCCAGGAGCCAACCTGAAGAAGCTTCCGCTGGCAAAAGTTTAGACAATTTTAACATTATTAAGAGGCTGAGTGTGGTGGCTCACACCTGTAATCCCAGCACTTTGGGAGGCCCAGGTGGGAAGATCACCTGAGGTCAGGAGTTCAAGACCAGCCTGGCCACATGGCGAAACGCCATCTCTACTAAAAATACAAAAATTAGCCAAATATGGTGGTGTGCACCTGTAATCCCAGCTACTCAGTAGGCTGAGGTAGGAGAATCACTTGAACTCAGGAGGCCGAAGGTGCAGTGAGCCGAGATCGTGCCACTGCATTCCAGCCTGGGCAACAGAGCAAGACTCCATTACAAAAAAAAAAAAAAAAAAAAAAGAAAAGAAAATAAAAGAAATTAACATTATTAAAGAACAATAACTGCAATGGATTGAAACACATAAAACATGTTAAAATCCACAAGCTCATAATATTACAGAAAAAAGGCAACTTGAATTAGTGTCAATTGGTCTCCCTTGGAGAAGGCTAGTGAACCAGCTCATTAATGTAAAAATCAATAAACAAAGGAAAATAATCAAGCATTTATCTGATGGTCCTATATGAGCTATATTAGCCAGGCATGGTGGCACATGCCTGTAATCCAGCTACTTGGGAGGCTGAGGCAGGAGGATTACTTGAATCCGGGAGATGGAGGTTGCAGTGAGCAGAGATCATGTCACTGTACTCCAGCCTGGGCAACAAGAGTGAAACTCTGTCTCAAAAACAAAAACAAAAACAAAAACAAAACTACCGTGGGGATATAATGAGAACATCCAGACTATCCAGCTGGGAAACTCTATATGGTACATCATGCTGTTTCTTCTTTCTTCATCAATGACAACAAAAATTGAATGAAATAAAATGATGGAAGAGGATCCTGTAGATTATAAGAGACTTAGAGACATCACAACCAATTGACATTGGTGAGCTTCATTTGGAATCCAATTCAAATAAATAATGTGTAAAAATGAAAGTGCACACATTAATGCATTATGAAATAATTAGATGTGAACACATACTAGATAGTTGATGATATTCTGAAATTACTTCAATTTTGAGAAATGTGATAATAATGGTTATTTTTAAGAGTATTGTTTAAAGATACATACTAAAACTTTTATGAATAGAATTTAAAAATCATCCTAGAAAAAAATCATGACAAATATGAAAGAGATATGATTTATTTCAGCAAAATTTTGTTCCCTCCTGAAACTGCCTTTGCAAAAATTATAACAGTGAGAAAAATCTAACCTAACTGACTCCATTTTGCATCTAGCCTCACAAGCTGGCTGCCTTCCCTCATTCCTGGGCGTAGGCCAAGTTAACCATGGGTGGAATTTAGTTTATAGTTTAACTTTGAAAAAGCAAAAGCAAGAATGATAATAGTCCCTCCCTAGAACTGACTCCCTCCTTGTTTGGGGACTAAAATTGCTTTTGTAAGACCAATGGAAGGCCATGAGATTAGGATTATGATAGAAGCCTAATTTCTGCTAAGATCTGTACATAGTTGAGTGACAACTAGTCATTGTTTACCATTCAGGAGTCATGTAGGGGTGGTCACAAGATTCATAACTTCCCTAATTGACCCTATAGATAACACTGCTCTTGTAGAACCTAAGATTGGTCTTTTCAGATGTTTTTCAGACTTTTGCTTTCGGGTGACTGACTGACTCTACCTGGACTCATGACTCATGATTCAACTGGTCCTATGGTCTTCACCGAGAGGCTGACTCTGTACAAGGACTATTTTCCACACCCTATGATTGCATCCCCAACCAATCAGCACCCACTATGCCCTAGCCAGCTGCTTACCAAGCCATCCTTGAAAAAGTCTAGCCTCTGAAATTTCAGGGAGGGTGATTTGACTAATTACTCCCATCTTCTGCTTGATTAGCCTTGCGATAATTAAACTATTTCTCTACAGCAATGCCCATGTCTCAGTGAATTGGTTTTGTCTGTGCAGTGGGCAAGATGAACCCACCAGGTGACTATATGCCCCATCCCCACCACCACCCCTTCCAGAAGCCAGAGGTTTTCTATTGATTCACAGATGAACAAGCTGAGCCTACTTAGGTGGGTGAAACTTTAGCTACAAAAGCTGGGAGGAGGCTGGGTAGGGAATTTCTCCATGTTGTTTTAGTCATCATGTGCTCACATCATGCCCCCTGTATGAGTCTGCTTGGTCAGCCATAACAAAATACCATAGGCTGCATGGCTTAGCCAATAGAAACGAATTTCCTCACCATGATGGAGGCTGAGAAGCTCAAGATCAAGGTGCCGGCAGATTCAGTTTCTTTTGAGGGCTCTTTTTTCTGGCTTGCAGACGGCTACCTTCTTGTGTTGCTCTCACATCCAGAGAGAGAGAGAGCGAGAGCGAGAGCGAGAGCGAGAGCGAGAGAGAGAGAGAGAGAGAGAGATCTTTTTCTTCCTCTTTTTATAAGGCCGCAGTACTACCAAATTACAGCCCCACCCTGATGACATAATTTAACCTTAATTATCTCCTAAAAACCCTATCTCTGAATATAGTCACATTGAGGATTAGGGCTTCAACATATGGGTTTTGGAAGAATGCAATTCAGTCCACAGCAGCCCCCATGCAGGACACTCTGGCTCAGTGCTGGGTCCAAGCCAGATCTCTGTGTAGATAGCCAAGTACCTGAGAGGTTCCAGCTACATGAATATTTGCTGGGCTTCGTGACAGCCCATATGGCTTTGCCCTGTCTGCCAGAGCTTGGCTGAATTAATTAGATCAAATCAAAGAAGAGAGTCTGATAGGATATTGCTTTTTGCTAGTCCTTTCCATCACAAGACCAAATTCTGAATGCAATTAATCAGTCACGTGACAGAAATAGGGAAGGTTATTTTTTTGTGTGTGTGTCACTTAGTTTAGTTTAATTTTCTAAAAGCTTTTTCTATGAGGGCGGTGCACAAACATTTAACGCACCTGCTTTTAAAAGTAACAAAAATAGACATGGAAACAAATATAATGAAACAGCAGATTCTAGCAGGAATACTTCAATATTAGGAGCGGTTGAGACGGGGGGGAGGAGGAAGGGGCAAGAAAGACAAAAGAAATAAAGAGAAAAGGAACAATAACAGAAGAGAAGGCACAGAGCCAGCCTGGAAGAAGAGGGAGGGAACTGCATGAGGAAGGAGATCCAGAGAGCTCCATGGAGAAAGAGCAGACACAAGATTCAAGAATAGAACAATCCAGGGAGGCAGGCTGGGAGAGTATGGCTCCAGAGCCACTGAGATGGGTGTTTCTTAAAATAAGCAACTCTTATTTCTCTCTGAGAGCATAAAAGATAAAATCATTTTTTCTTATTGTTAGATGGGTTAAATATTGTTCCCACTTAGTTCTTCTTTTGCCCCAAATAATCAGGTCATCTATTTTAAGTAGAAAAGCTACACATCCTAAGTGAAGGATTTAGTTTTAGACTCTTGGAACAATGTCAACCCAAATGGAGAACAAAATCAAATCAAGGACCCGAATGCCCTTATCCCTGCAGAACGAGCTTTTTGATTCGTGGGGCAGACATGCTGGTTGCCCACCCCCATGCCCATTCCCCAGTCATTCTTTCTGCTTGTTTGCTAACGGAACGGTGGTTTTGATTGAATGACAATGTGCCTCACTACAGAGGGAATAAATTACTATGGGGAACAAATCACCCATTTGGGCAACCCTGCTCTCCAATGGCAGTGACTGGACTAGGGGTGGGCAGTGAGTTGTAGGGGGAAACCTGCTCAGAGGCTGATGGGAAAGCTTTTCTTACTAATAACAGAGTTCCTTTCTGCTCCGGATGCTGTTGTGTGAGAGTGTGCTGCTGCAGCCAGCTTGTGAGCAGAAGTGGCAGTTCCGGAGAACCCCAGAGATGCTGTCCTTGTGTTCTGGTGCTGCTGAACCATACAACACATTCTGAGAGTCCCTACCTCAAGACATCTTATAATGGGGAACAATGAAACGTCTTATGGCTCAAATCTCCACTGGTGTGCTATTCTGTTACTTGCAGCTAAACACATTTAACTGAGTACATTACGTACAAACAGAGCTAAAGGGTGTAAGTAGGATTAGCTTCAATCATGATGTACAGAAATCCCAAAACAGCAGTGTGTCAAAGGAGATAGAAGTTTGTTTCTCTCTTGTATGAGAGTCTGGAAGCAAATCCAGTTGGTAGAGTCATCAAATGCTCATTCTAGCTTGTTAATCAGCAGCCTGTGGCCTCTTTTTCCAAGGTCGCCTGTAGTCTCTGTTGGTTGCTCCAGTTCCAGCCGCCATCACCTTTTTTCATTCAGCAAGAAGGAACAAAGGGAAGAAGGGGCAGAGGCAGATGGCCTATGTCCACATGTCCAAGAAGTAAAGGTCTTCAGGGATCAGACCCAGATATCAGGTATATCTACAGGTTTCTGCGCAAGGTATTGAAGGAGGTTCTCCCCACTTCAGAGGCAGCCATGGTATGTCCTTTTGGGGGTACTGACCAGAGGCAGTGTCTGCCTGGCAGGGCCGGTGCCAGGTTGGCAGGTGGTGGCAGCCACAGTAGGAAGCTCAGTCCCCTCATTTTTCATACAAGCAGGGTCAGTAGAGTGGGCATGTGAATAAGCGCTGGTGAAATACTCTGGGGTGGAGGCTCGAGGTGGGAAAGGGGAACAGGAGGCCCCAGAGGGAAGCAACTGCAGAGTCACTATTGTCAATCTGGTTCTTTTTGCCTCCAGGCCAGCATGAACTGGGAAATGGAGGCCACACAACTACGTGGTCTGAGTTATAATTGATAAAGACCAGGCCAGGCATGGTTGCTCAAGCCTGTAATCCCAGCACTTCGGGAGGCTGAGGTGGGCGAATCACTTAAGTCAGGAGTTCGTGACCAGCCTGACCAACATGGCAAAACCTCATCTTTACTAAAAATACAAAAATTAGCCCTGCATGGTGATGGGTGCCTGTAGTCCCAGCTACTCAGGAGGCTGAGGCAGGAGAATTGCTTGAACCCAGGAGGTGGAGGTTGCAGTGAGCCAAGATCATGCCACTGCAGTCCAGCCTGGACAACAAAGTGAGACTCCATCTCAAAAAAAAAAAAAGAATTGGTTCAATCAAACAGATTTTCCTTGTCGCGTCACCTGACATGACTCCCATTTAGAAAATGGGTGCTTTGATATTGGGATGGGAAAGTGGAGGGCAAAGATGAGAGGTGGTGGGGTGAGGGAAGCAGGTATGTGTTAGGAGGGTTTGGGGGGCGGTGGGGGAAGTCGGTGGGGGAAGTCGGTGTGCCAGGGGTACTTGGGTACTGGGTGAAGGGATGCCTATGGGGCCTCCAGCCTGTGTTAGTGCCTCGTGGCTATGCAGTAGATGCATATCATTTTATGTGGCCTTAGCATCCATTTAAAATGCAGGCTTAGCTTTCTCATGCCAGAGGCAGGGCTCCGTCACCCTTGACACGGTTTCTGGTTCTACACCACACCCAAATGGCTCAAGCCAGTGGCCAAAGATAAGAACTTAAGAGACTTTCCTCTCACGTAGCAGGCAGGGTTCCCTGCTTGCCTTCTGTTTCTTTAAAGGACCATTTGGGCATTTGCTGGATAACTTAAAAGTGACCCACGTCATATTCCCCAGTATGTAGTCAGTTGCCACTCCTCTTCTCTCTCCCTGCCTGTGCCCCCTGACTTCTGGATGTGTTTGTAACCTCCAGGTATGCTGTGTACCCCCCAGGGTCTGTAAGTACTAAATACTCTTAAACTTTCAGTTTGTGATTGTATCACTGAAGTGGTATCTGAGAATAGTAGCTGCCAGCTAAGTTGATAGAGAAGCTGAAAAAGTTTCATTCAAAACAGGCTACTGAAAAAAAATAATAAAGTACCACAAACTTGATAACTTAAATCAACAGACATTCATCAGGTGCCGTGGCTCATGCCTGTAATCTTAGCACTTTGGGAAGCCAAGGTAGGCTGATCACCTGAGATCAGAAGTTTGAGACCAGCCTGGCCAAAATGGAGAAACCCCGTCTCTACTAAAACTACAAAAAATTAATGGGGTGTGGTGGCAGGAGCCTGTGATCACAGCTACTCGGGAGGCTGACGCAGAGAATTGCTTGAACCCAGGAGGCGGAGGTTGCAGTGAGCTGAGATCGCACCACCGCACTCCAGCCTGGGCAACAGAGTGAGACTCCGTCACAAAAAAGCAAAAACAAAACAGACGTTTGTTCTCTCACAGTTCTGGAGGCTAGAACTCCAAAATTAAGGTGTCAGCAGAGCTACGCTCCCCATGAAGGCTTTAGAGAAGAATCCTTCCTTGACTCTTCCTAGCTTCTGGTGGCCCCTAGCACTCCATCCCCTCCCTCCGATCTCTGCCTTTCTCTTCACTGGACCTCCTTCCCTGTCGACGTCTCTCTGTCTCCTCTTCTCTTGTGATAAGCACATCTGTCATTAGAGTTACGGCCTACCCTAAATCCAGGATAATTTAATCTCAAGGTTCTTGCAAATGCATCTGCAAAGACCCCATTTCCAAACAAGGGCACTTTTGAGGCTCTGGTTGGACATGAATAGGGGGTGGGACACCATTCAACCCATGATCAGGAGGACGCTGGAGGTGGTGCTGAATAGGGGATGGAATATGAGGTCAAGTGACAGGTTTTCCCTAGAACTGGTCTTTCTCCTCTTCTCTTGCCAGGTGGGGTGTGGCTTCTCCTTTCTGAATATCAGGCTTCAGGGGTCAGGACTGGCACCTGCAGATGTTCACCTAGGGAGCCAAGCCTCCTTCCGTTGCGTGGAGCTGGAACCAGCAAGCAGGCTCCCCTCCCGGCCCTCCCTTACCCCTTCTCCTTCTCCCCGTCCTCTTCCTCTTCTCCCCTGCCTCTTCCCCTTCTCCCCTGCCAGCTTGCTCCCCCTGCAGAGGCAGCTGATTCTAAGGAGCTTGTGAAGGCTTCACAGGAATTGGGCCATAGAATGTTTTGAATGTGACAGCCGGGTGTTTGAAGCTTCTGTCTAGGAAAAAAAAATTACTAGTGGCATTCACTCATATACCTGGCATCCTTGAATTGTCTAAGAGTTATTGTGAATCACTGATATGACTTGTATGTGAGTGGCTCATATACAACCTCTCTACTGAGTACTATCTTGAAGATTCCATCCCGACATTCAAAGGCTGAGCGGGCACATTAGTGCGTCTCTTTTGTGGGTAGCTCAGCATGCCCAGGGGCAGGGTCTGAGATTCTTATTAGCATTTCCCCCCAGCCAGGCAGCAGTGCTCCTATGCAGATGTGCTGGGTGCTTTCCTTTTATGTAAATGTCTGATCCACAACAGGGCTATCCTCCGACTGCTTTCATCTCTCTAAGATCTTGCAGAGCCCTTTTAAGGTAGGGATCATTTGGCAGCTCTATCAGAGAACTTGGCCTCCTTATATTACGAACGAAAAATCCTGACACAGCCCTGAAATTCCTTGAGACAAATAGTTCATGTATTTTCAGTTCGATGGTGCATTAATCATGAGTTGCTTTTTTTTTTTCTTTGAATGTGATAAAAGATCAACTCAAATTAGCTTACCCACATGAAGGGATTTAACAGGATACTGGATTTTCTTATATAATCAAAGGAGGGGTTGAACAAATAACCAAACAGCAAGAAGGGTGAGGATGAGGCTGTATCAAGGAAAGACTTTAATGAGAGAAGAACGTCATGAGGAAAAGCTTTGTTTCACTCTTCTCCACCTGAGGACCCCATTATCATTAGAGACGGGCCCAATTTTTCCATCTTGCTGCTCCCACAACCAAAACAGGACTGACTCACTCTCCCTCTGGTCCCAAGGCAAAATAAAATGCCAGGAAGGGCTGTGATTGGTTCAACCCAGTCAAGGAATTACACTTCTTGATCCAAACACCCTCACATATCTGGAGAAGTTGTTTCCTTTGAACATTTATCAAATTATGTCGGGATCTTTGACTCTAAGTCATCACCTCTTTTGTCTAATGCAAATCTTGATGATTTTGCTATGTACATATCTTTTTTTTTGGAGATGGAGTCTCGCTCTGTCACCCAGGCTGGAGTGTAGTGATGTGATCTGGGATCACTGCAACCCCTGCCTCCCATGTTCAAGCTATTCTCCCATCTCAGCCTCCTGAGTAGCTGGGACTATCGGTGCTTGCCACCATGCCCAGCTAATTTTTGTATTTTTTGGTACATACAGGATTTCACCATGTTGGTGAAACTCCTGACCTCAAGTGATCCACTGGCCTCGGCCTCCCAAAGTGCTGAGATTACAGGAGTGAAGCATCGCACACAGCCTATCTCTCTTTTTGAGAAAATCGATGCTTTGAATGTGGTGTGGGCTTCCTTTGATAGAACCATCTCAGCAAAAAAAAAAAACAAAAAAAAAAACAAAAAAACACTTCTATTCCAAGTTTGTTAAAATGGGTTGCATACTCTGCTTAAAATCCTGTGATAAGGGCTATTGTGTAAAGGATATTTGGTGTTAGAGATAATTTATAGATTTAGTAAACACTATATTGTGTGTAGCATGAAGAACTATTCTACCTTTCATTTGTTGAGGAGCTATAGCTAAGGTTTTAGGGAGGAAAGTTGATAAAAGTAGCTCTGGGCTATCTCTTCATATTGTAAAAAGTAACAGTGAGCTGAAAGAGTTTGGCTGTTGTCCTCCCGTTGAATTGTCATCCCCAGTGTTAGAGGAGCGGCTTGGTAGGAGGTGTTTAGGTCATGGGGAAGCTTCCCTCATGGTCTGTGCTGCTGTCCTTGTGATAGTGAGCGAGTTCATGTCTGCTCCCTCTTCTTCACCTTCCACCATGAGTAAAAGCTCCCTGAGGCCTCCCCAGAAGCTGAGCAGAGGCCATTGCCATGTTTGTAAGGCCCACAAAACCATGACCCAATTAAACCTCTTTTGTTCTCCTTCACCTTCTTCTTTTTTTGAGACAGAGTCTTATTCTGTTGCCCAGGTTGGAGTGCAGTGGCATGATCTTGGCTCACCACAACCTCTGCCTCCTGGGTTCAAGCGATTCTCCTGCCTCAGCCTCCCAAGTAGCTGAGATTACAGGTGCCCGCAACCATGTCCGGCTAATTTTTGTACTTTTAGTAGAGATGGCTTTTTGCTGTGTTGGCCAGGCTGGTCTCAAACTCCTGACCTCAAGTGATCCACCCATCTTGGTCTCCAAAAGTGCTGGGATTAGAGGTGTGAGCCACTGTGCCTGGCTGAAACCTCTTTTCTTTATAAATTACCCAGTCTCATGTGTTTCTTTACAGCAATGAAAGAAGGGCGTAACACATGAGCATCACAGCCTGTGTCCTCTTCCTTTAAGAACACAAATGTTGGTTGCAACAGAAAATCGGATCAGATTCTACCATCAAGTTTAGCTTTGTTGCACTTAATCATTACTTAATATAACAAAATTACTTCCTTATCCTTCTCATTTTCCATTCCTGGTTCCCCAAGGGAGCTAACACTTCATTCAGGAGTACTTATTTGCCTCCTTTGAAGGACAAAGACAAAAGTAGATAAATTAAGCAGGAAACCTAGATCTCTTGTTGGGCTACAGGGCAGTGTGTGAGGTTTGGGGGCAGACAGGCCTGGATTCAAATGAGACTTGGCTACTTAATGTGAGATGCTGAATACAACACTCAACAATGTAAAGTTTTAATTTTTTCATTTGCAAAATGTGGATGATAATATCACATAGAGTTGGCTGAGTATTAAAGGAGATCAGCCACGTAAAGTGTTTGGCAGAGCCACGTAAAGTGTTTGCTGAGGGTCCTCTTGGGGTCCAACTATAGTCTGACCTTGTTCCCTTTTCTTGGTCATGCAAGTTTCTCTTCTTGGTCCCCTTCACTCCCTCAGCACAAGGAGAGACACTCCACACCCATGTTAGCCACTAGAAGTAAGGCTAATGCCACTTAGCCTGCAGCTTCCCTTCTGCCTATTGTTCTTACTGGAATAGGAAGTCCTTTTAGCTTGGCTGAGCTCAGCAGGGAGACCTATGAGATAAGGAGTGTCTACCTGTCTTATGTGCCCAGATTATCCTTCAAGGAGAGGTGTTAGTCTTGAGCAGAATATTCTCCTTTAAAAGCTAGGATTTGGTAGGTGTCCATTTCTCCTTTCTCTTACCTTCCATATTTAATCGTGTGTTCATTCCAAGTACCCTATTTTCTTTGGAGAATGTTTCTTAGGCAGAGGAAAGAGTGTTCACATCAGAGGACCAGCACAGATGGGGGGGCACTACTCTTTGGAATGAGGGGCTGGCTAACCCCATCCATGGCTGGCTCGGCCTCTCGAGGGTGGCAGGAAAGAGAATCGGCTGGAATCATGTAAGCACTCAGGCGCCAATCACCTCATCCAAGAAACTGCTATGAATGTCAAGTGCATCATATTTACTGAGGCAGGATCAGAGACTAGCCAAAGTCTAGACCATGCCAGTGGAAGGATGAAATATGACTGCTGTTTACCCTGTTCATTAACATCTGGTTTTTCAGAGGTGACATTTTTCCTAGTGATCGAGGGAAATAAATGTGTCTTTGACCTTCTCTGGCTCTTCATATCAAGCTTGGTTTTACAACAGAAGAGCCCAGAGTTATTCTAATAGACTCTCTATATCAACATAGATGCCAGAAACAAAAATTCATGAGGCAGGGCCTGCCGTTAGGTGAGCATGAACACTGGGTTCTGTTTGGCCTCTGGACCTCCAGCATGGTCAAGAATCCTACCTGTTCCAGGATAGCTGAAGGAATGGCCAGGACCAGCTGCTTCTGGAAATTCTGATCTAGCTTCCTGAGAATTTGCACAACCGCTGTGGGCAGCAATTTTACCCTGGGACATGCTTCTGAGCTCAACTATCTTTTGCTGAACACAGTATATGATTCTAGCTGAGGACTCAACCACCAGGCCCAGGGCCAGCGATGATGCTATTTCTGTTAGGAAGAGTCAGGAACACTTTCCATTTAATCCTGTCTCAATAACATTCAGATGCTTTAACCCATAAAAATAAATTCAATTCTTTGAGGTCTAATGTGTGTCTGTGTGTTTATATATAGACAATTGGAGCTGTATTTCATTTGGCTTTAATAGAAAAGCAAAGACTCAATGTCTGTAAGATGAAGCCTATAAAGCCATTTTACTATTTATTTTCACTTTTTTTTTTTTTTTTTTAGAGCAGGGCCTTGCTCTGTGGCCCAGACTCGAGTGCAGTGGCGTGATCATAGCTCACTGTAGCCTCGAACTCCTGGGCTCAAGCCAGCTTCCCATTTTAGCTTCCCTTCTAGCTAGGACTACAGGGGTGCACCACCATGCCTGGCTAATTTTCATTTTTATTTTTAGTAGAGACAGGATCTGCTTGTGTTGCCCAGGCTGGTCTCAGACTCCTGGCCTCAAGCAATCCTCCGGCCTCCACCTCCCAAAGTGCTAGGATTTACAGGCCTGAACCACTTTGCGCAGCTTCATTTTAAAACCCATAATTATCTTGATAATTCACGGGGAAAATGCGTTAGGATTCAATAAAATAATGTGAGTTTTAGAATTCTAAAGACAATATTTGGATTTATAGTTATACATACCATTCAAGCAGGCCTAACTTTATTTCTCAATTAACAAAACGCAAGAAAACATTTTCTGATGCTTTTGATCGAGATCTTGAATGAAGAGACTTGTCTGCCCCAGAATAGGGCTTACGTGTGTCAGAAGAGACGTTGTAGGGACATTTGCTGTGGCAAAGCCCATAATTTATGAATTTGTCCAATGCATCACCTGGTGAACAGGTAAATACTGCTGCAGCACCCCGGGGGAGAAATGGTGCAATGATTTAAATTTCTTAAGAGAAGTCAAGTGAAAACCCTTTTTATCTCTAGTTTTTAAATGGTTTTTCTAATCTGCATGCATATATATATTTTTTGCCTTAGTAAATATAGCATAGTGAACATAAGCAACCATTTCTTAGGCAAGCCAGAATCTGAAAGTGTTTTAAGGTCATCCTTTAAAAAAATTCAGTGCCTGTATGCGGAAAATCAACCTCGTAGGTTAGTAGTGGCTGAAAGTTTAGAAATCTTCACAAACTCGGCCTTTGTTACCTGTGGTTTTTTTTTTTTTCTCTTTCGAGATGGAGTCTCACTCTGTTGCCCAGACTGGAGTACAATGGCGCCATCTCAGCTCACTGCAACTTCTGCCTCCCAGGTTCAAGTGATTCTTCTGCCTCAGTCTTCTGAGTAGCTGGGACTACAGGCACGCAGCATCATACCCAGGTAACTTTTGTATTTTTTTAGTAGAGACGGGGTTTCACCATGTTGGCCAGGATGGTCTTGATCTCTTGACCTCATGATCCACCGGCCTCGGCCTCCCAGAATGCTGAGATTACAGGCGCCCGGCCACCTGTCTGTTTTTAACAAGTCTCTGTTTTTATACAGCTTACCCCTTAATAATAAAAACTGAGTGCAGAGAAATTTCCTTAAGTTGGCGGTACTGGTTGATCAAGTTATAGTTAATAAAAGTAAATGTATACATATATTTATTTAAATAACTATATTTTACTTTCTATAAGTATATATATACTATTTAATTATAAATATATATATATTTATTTACTTATAATTACTCCCTTTTATAACATTCAGAGTGTGGTTTGCTAGTCAAGCTTTTTTCTGTCCCTGCCACGGGGCTATGAGTTGCCCAAGGGCAGGGGTGACACTGCACAGGGCCTTGTGTCCTGAGTGCCTAGTCGGGTGCTCCTTATGATTGTGGATTTAGTGGTTCTCAACCTTGGCTGTACATTGGAACCTTCAATTGAGTTTTCACAAACATTGATGCCCAGGTCCTACCTAGAGACTCTGGTTTAATTGGTGTAGAGAATGTTCTGGGTATTGGGAATTTTAAAAGTTCTCCAGATGATTCTAATGTGCAGTCAGTGTTGGGAACCACGGATTTCATGAATCAAGTCTCCAAGCGCAGAAGTGGCGGCATCACCTCTCTGAGACGCCAGAGGGCAGGCAGCCAGAAGAAGGCAGTGGGTAACGCAAAGGCACTTGTGGATTGGCCTGAAACCACGTGGGATGTGCTCCCTCCCAGCATAGTGGTCTGGTGTGATAATAGTGTTATGGGAATTTTTCTGGCCTGCTAGTCACAGTTAGTTGAGATGTGTGAAAGGAAGTGTTTGAAGGCATTAGAAAGTTCCAGAACTTAACTTCATCTCTGCCATTGGTTTCCAAGCTATCACATAAATAATTCACAAAGAGAAATAAATGAATAAGAAATGTATGGAAAATGTTTAGCTTTGGTAGTAATCATATCAGTGCAAATTAGCATTAAAATTATCTTAATGGTATTGAAGATTCACAGCAATGGAGTGAAACTGGTCTTCAATTGATGGAATCCATTGGGCAGCATGGATCAAGAACTACAAAAATATTCGTATCCTTTGACTCCATAATTCCTTTCTCAGAGTCTGTTATGAGGAAACAATTCACAATATAGGAAAATCTACTTGGAAAAAGATGTTCATCATGGTTATCTCTAACAGTGCAATATCAGAAGCAGTCAAAGTATTAAACAACATGAGAAAGTTAAAAATATAACTTCTTTTTTGAGACAGATCTTGTTCTATCACCCTGGCTGGAGTGCAGTGGTGCAATCTTGGCTCATTGCAACCTCTACCTCCCAGACTCAAGCAATCCTCTTGCTTCAGCCTCCCAAGTAGCTGGGACTACAGGTGTGTGCCATCACACCTGTCTAATTTTTGTGTTTTTTTTGTAGAGATGGGGTTTCACCATGATGCCCAGGCTGATCTTGAATTCCTGGGCTCAAGTGACTCACCTGCCTCAGCCTCCCAAAGTTTTGGGATTACAGGCATGAGTCATCATGCCCAGCCTAAAAATATAAATTATATCCATTGGGTAGAATATTATGCAGCAATTATGAAAATAGATAGAAATGAAAATTGCATTATCCACAGAAATGTTGGTGCTCTATTATGATACAGTGCTGTTTGTAAACTATTACATCAATTGGGTTTTTAAAAGGCCACTTGGGATATCTTCAATCCCAAAACACTCCTCTCCTGGAAGGAATGGTGCTTTGGTGCACCACACATTTGCTTTCTATGTTGGCTGGCCTAACATAGCTTCAGGTCTTTCATCTTAACCATCTATCCTTAGGAATAGCTGCTGGTCCTTTTCATCAGAGGTTGCTATGGGTACAGGGATTTTTTTTCTTTTGTAACTAACTATCTTGCATTCCTTTAAAGAGCCAGATACCAATGAGAGGGAAAGGCAATTAAATACAGTGAAAATTCTTTCTGTATATTGCACACGGGAGAAATGAGAAATCCATTCCATTCATCTTTTAGGTGATCTATTCATGGGGTCTCCTCCCCTCAATTTGAGACTTCTGGATTTCTTAAAGAGCCTTGCCAACCACCTTAAAGAGCAATTTGAGGGTCTGGCTTGTTACCTACAGACCAGAATCTCCAGCTTGAGTAATGCTAAAAATAATCAAACAGGAAATGGATGTACAGAAGGGGAATTGCTACAGAATGAATAAGGATTATATTGAAAATTCATCTGTAAGAATTCCAGGACTTGTATGGATACTGGAGCTTTGGGGTTTAATCGAAACAGTTGCGCATGAGAAAGCAAAGCTGTTGCTCAACACAGAGGCTGCAGTTCATTTTCCTGATAAGGAACACAGGCAACACTTTTAGATTCTACAGCAAGCTGTGCCACAACCAGGTAATTAACACTCAGTGAGATAAATACAGATTAAGTTGTAGTATAGTACTTTCCATCTACTATTAACTTATGATGAAAAGTTATTAAACTATTATTATTTTTTGAGATGGAGTTTCACTCTTGTTGTCCAGGCTGGAGTGCAATGGCACAATCTCAGTCCACTGCAACCTCAGCCTCCCAGGTTCAAGGGATTTTTCTGCCTCAGCGTCTGGAGTAGCTGGGATCACAGGTGCCCACTACTACACCTGGCTAATTTTTGTAGTTTTAGTAGAGACAGGGTTTCTCCATGTTGGCCAGGCTGGTCTCAAACTCCCGACCCCAGGTAATCTGCCCGCCTCAGCCTCCCAACGTGCCGGGATTACAAGCATGAGCCACAGTGCCCAGCCTAAACTGTTATTTTTAAATGATGTAGTCCAAGTTATTTTCTACAGGGTGGCTTGAGCATATGGTCAAAATCAGGTTAGATCCAATAGGATTCCTTTCCGTCAGAGGACAGACCCTGAACAGATGAGTCACCGCCATCAGTGTGAGGTGACAAAAAGTTGCTATTTGAACCTTCAGACTCTCTACTGTATTTATATATTTATTTTTAATTATGGTAAAAAGCACACGAAATTTACCATCTTAGCCATTTTAATTGTACAGTTGTGTTCAGTACGTTCACGTTGCTGTGCAAAGGATCTCCAGAACCCTTTTTATCTTGTAAAAATGAAACTTTGTGCCATTAACCAAATCCCCATTTCCTCCTCCCCAGCCCCTGGCAATCCTCATTATACTTTCTGTCTCTCTTAATTTCACTACTCAGGGTACTTTAGATCAGTGGAATCATACAACGTTTGTCTTTTTGTGACTGGCTTGTTCATCCAGGGAGTAGCATGTGTCAGAATTTCCTTTTTTTTTTTTTTAAGAATAGAGATAAGACTGTTTCTGACACTTATTTTCTCTCTCTTACAAATATGCTCAATGATTTCATCTCATGATTTAAAAAATAACAAAAATGACAATAATCTCCTCTTTCTCAGATAAGCAGCTCTCAAACTTCTGTTCTTCCTTTTTACTTATCCTGAATAAGCCCTATCTTTACTCTTTGGGATCTGTTTTATTTCTTTCTCTTTCTTTCTTTCTTTCTTCTTTCCTTCTCTCTCTCTCTCTCTCTCTTTCTCTCTCTCTCTTTCAACTGAGGCACAGTCTTGCTCTGTTACCCAGGCTGGAGTGCAGTGGCATCATCTTGGCTCACTGCAGCCTCCACTTTCTGGGCTTAAGCGATTCTCTCACTTCAGCCTCCCATGTAGCTGGGACCACAGGTGTGCATCACCATGCCCAGCTAATTTTTGGTATTTCTGGTGGAGATTGGGTTTCACCATGGCCAGGCTGGCCTTGAACTCCTGGCCTCATGTGATCTGCCCACCTTGGCCTCTCAAAGTGATGGGATTACAGATGTGAGCTACCACACCCAGCCTGGGATCTGGTTTCTGTTTCACCACTCTAAATCTCTTTCCTCCAAGAGTATTAGACTCTTCTGGAATAAAACAATTATTTTTTGAAATAAAGTGTCCTTATTGCGTGATGCACACATAGGAAATCTATTTCTTGATTATGTTTTCTTCCAGATGTGGTTCTCTGTTCACCTTTTGCATGCTCTCTTTTAACCTTCAATTTTCTTTTAGCTTAGTTTTGTTTTTGGCCTTAGAATCCCTATAGAGCAGACAGAAATTACTCATAAATAGACAGCTCTGCTCAGATGTCTAATTGCTGTCATGTAGTGTAATGCAGTCTTCTTGACATATTCCCTACTGTATTTTGAGACTGGTTAGTTTATTGCATGTTTCCAGTTTTAAGACTAGGTGTTGCTTTAAGTTTATTTTTATGTAGAGCCAAGCAAGGGCTAAAGTCTGAGCCTGGAGGATGTGGGTTCTGGAAGATCTTTGAGGCCAAGCACAGTGGCTCATGCCTATAACCCCAGTACTTTGGGAGGACAAGGCAGAGAAGGAACACTTGAGTCCAGGAGTTTGAGATTAGCCTGGGCAAATAGTGAGACCCCCATCTCTACAAAAAAATACATATATAAATAAGGAAAAGAAAGTTCTTGGAGATTTGTGTCATATCCAAAGGGCCCACTTGATTCAGCAACTCGCATGAGGTTAGGCTCATCACCCCAGACTAGCATGGTGTTTTTGAGGGTAGGAAATCTTGGTGGCCTTTCTAGCATTTTTCAAAGTTCCCTAGGGAGAGAAAACTTCTAATCTGGAAGTCTTATCTGTATTTTTTTCCCCAGGGATGCTATGTTAGTCCATTTGTGTTGCTATAAAGGAACCTGAGACTGGGTAATTTATTTAAAAAAAAAAAAAAAGAGGTTTATTTGGCTCATGGTTCTGAAGACTGTACAAACATAGCACTCAAATCTCCTCAGATTCTGGTGAGGCCTCAGCAAGCTTTTAGTCACAGCAGAAGGAAAGGAGAGCCAGTGTGTCACATGGCAAGAGAGGGGGCAAGAGATATGCCAGGCTTATTTATTTTCTTTTGTTGAGAGAATCTTGCTGTGTCACCCAGACTGGAATGTAGTGGCTGTTCTTGGCTCACTGCAATCTCTGCCCCTGAGTTCAAGCAGAAGGACAAAACATCACAAACCATATGAGATGCCAATCCATGCCCTTGGTCTACTTCTCTGGAAATTAGCAGACATTATGAGTGAAATGGCTCAAGATTTTATTGACTAAACCTTCTTCCACCGTAGTGTTTCTGGGGAGGAGAAAGCAGGCAGAAACCATACTATATTGTACCACTCAAGAATCTTTCAGTTTTTCTTTCCTTCCTTCCTTCCTTCCTTCCTTTCCTTCCTTCCTTCCTTCCTTCTTTCCTTCCTTCCTTCCCTTCCTTCCTCCCTCCCTCCCTCCCTGCCTCCCTTTCCTCCCCCCCACCCCCCACCACCTTTCTCTCTTTCTCTCAATGGAGTCTCACTCTGTTACCCAGACTGGAGTGCAGTGGCACGATCTCTGCTCACTGCAAACCTCTGCCTCCCAGGTTCAAGTGATTCCCCTGCCTCAGCCTCCTATGTAGCTGGGATTACAGGCACGTGCCACTATGCCCAGCTAATTTTTGTATTTTTAGTAGAGATGGGGTTTTGCCATGTTGGCCAAGCTGGTCACGAACTCCTGACCTCAGGTGATCTGCCCACCTCAGCCTCTCAAAGTGCTGGGATTACAGGCGTGAGCCACTGCGCCCAGCCGCTGTTTCTTTTTCAAAGTGTATAATAAGAAACTGTTCCTTTTTCCTTGTTAAATTGCAACTGGGAATTTTTTATTGTTTCCTTTTGGCTTTTTGTTTGTTCACGGTGTTTTGTTCATTGTCTTAGCTAGTGGTGACAGTCTATGAGCTGGCTGTGCTCTGTCCTCTGTGCCTGGAAGTCCAACAGTGTCATCTTTGTTACTAAATTTAATGACCTTTTCTCGGTACTCATCCTTCTCCACCTCTTAAGCACTTTAATACAGTTGACTGTGCCCTTATTTGACCCAAGTTACATGATACATTCTTCCTCCTTGCCCCTGGCATCTCTCTTTTTCTGACTTCTTTGTCTCACTAAACTGAAGATGTTGGACTAGTTTACAGTTGTCCGTGCTAGTTGCACGTTAGAATCATCTAGAGAACGTTTTAGAAATACTTCACTCTCAGGAATTCTAATTTCTACAGTTTGCGGTTGAGCCTGAGCATCAGTTTGTTTTTTTTGTTTTTTTGTTTTTTTTTTTAAACTCTCCATGGGATTTAGTAAGTGTCCAGAATGAAGAGCCATGGGCTTCTGTGTAGTGACACCTGCTCCCTGATCTAAGGCTCTCAGGCTGTATTCCTCTATAAAGAAGGCAGGTGGGAGGCACTAGCAATTTTAGAAAAGAGCAAAGGGGTGAACAACTTCAGCAAGAAGAAAGATTCTGTGCACCAAAGCCACAAATTCAAAGAAGACTTAAGAACAGCCGAGGAAGAGGGGTCCCAAAGAGATGTACTGATTCTGCTTAGTAAGCTTGGCAACTTCTTGGTGGGACCCAGAAGTTATATTTTTTAAGTAATCACTTGGATAATTTTGGTTCTCAATGAGATTTCAGAACTGGTGCTCTAGATATTTTTTGCTTGTCTGTGCCAAATATGAGCTTTTAGAATCTACCCTGTCTTGCCCAAACTCACGTCCCTGGCTCCCGCTGCCCTCTAGGGCTGAGCTATTTGGAACAACCTATAGAGCTTCAATCTGCCTTTAACCCACCTCATCTTCCACTCTGTTACTGGAGCAGTGGTTCTCAAGCCTGAGTGTGCATTAGAATCACCCAGATGCCTTGTTACAAACAGATTTCCAGACTCAATGCCTAGAATTTTAAACTCTAAAGACTGGGGTTGGGGCCAAGAATTTAAATTTCTATCAAGCTGCTGCTCGCCCGCAACCACACTTCCAGAGGAACTGGACTAGAGGGATCATCCCAAAACAGATCAGTGCATTCGTCCATTGCCAAAAACCCTTGAATGTTTCAGATCATCCCAAAATGGATCAGTGCATTCGTCCATTGCCGAAACGCTTGAATGTTTCGGATTAATTCCCACTCATTGAGCCAGGCACACAGGCGCTTGAGCTCCGCCAGCCACGTCTCCTTCTACTCCGCACCTCTGGCTCAGGCACGCAGGCATTTCCCTGTCCTATCACCATACCATGTTTGTTCACACCTTCAGCCTTTACATACACAATTCTTCCCTGGAGTCTTTTTCTCCTATTTCTGATGAGTAGACACCCACTTATCAGTCAAGATTCTACTGAGATGTCACTTTCTCCACAAAACCTTCACAGAACATTTCAGCAATATAGTTTCTTTCTCCTCTCCTCTGTGCACGAATTTACAATGCATTTCAATGCATTTAGATTACTTATTTGCACATGTCTCTCCTCCCCTAATAGATTTGATCCCTATAAATAAAGCTAAGTTTTATTCATTTTTTTTCCCCTGTATTCTCTGCATCCTTAAGACCCAACATGGTGTCCAGCACAGCATACATGCGGAAGAAACATTTATTGCATGAAAGATAGGATGGTCAAGAACAAACTCTATAAGCAAGAGTTGGTGGACTTTTTCCTTAAAGCATAAAATACTTAGAGTAAAAAGGTAGAATAACTCTTTTTTTTTTTTTTTTTTTTTGAGAGGGAATCATGCTCTGTTGCCCAGGCTGGAGTGCAGTAGTGCAATCTTGGCTCACTGCAACCTCTGCCTCCTGGGTTCAAGCGATTCTCCTGCCTCAGCCTCCTGAGTAGCTGGGATTATAGGTGTGCACCACCACGCCAAGCTAATTTTTTTGTACTTTTAGTAGAGACAGGGTTTCATCACGTTGGCCAGGCTGGTCTTGAACACCTGACCTCGTGATCCGCCTGCCTCGGCATCCCAAAGTGCTGGGATTACAGGCGTGAGCCACCACGCCTGGCCGGAATAACTCTTTAGATGGGGGTTGAGCATATTCATTTAGCTGGACCTGGAAACTGATTTCAAAGCAGGACACTGTGGAAAAGATGAAGATTTCCAAAAGGAATTTCCATAGACCACTATGCTCTCTACACAGGAATTAATGCCATTTTCCCCATTCCCTACAAAACCGCACGAACAGAATTTAGCATTTTAAACCTCATTGGTACAAAAAAAAGTTTGGCTGTGGTCTCATTATTCTGAACAAATAATCTGCAAATTATCTCACCTGATGTATTAGTCCATTCTTACACTGTGATGACAAATTGCCTGAGACTGGGTAATTTATAGACAAAGGAAGTTTCATTGACTCACAGCTCTGCATGGCTGGAGAGGCCTCAGGAAACATACAATTATGGTGGAAGGCACCTTCTTCGCAAGGCAGCAGGAGAGAGCAGAGCACGCAGGAGAGAGCAGGAAAACTGCCTTGTTGAAACCATCAAATCTCGTGAGAACTCACTATCACAAAAAGCCTCCCGTGATCCAATCACCTCCAACCAAGTCTCTCCCTCAACACCTGGCCCTTGCAATTCAAGATGAGAGTTGGGTGGGGGCACAAAGCATAACGATATCACCTGACCAAAAGCAGAAAATGACTTAAACGCTTCACCTTTAAAATGATGGACATGCTGTCCTCAGGAGGATGGGAGACCCAAGGTTCTTCCTTTTTATTAAGGTGAATCCAAGTATCTTAGGGCTTAAAGACATTTAAGTGGTCAAAAAGAAATTTAGCATGGTTCCAAAAAATAAATTACAGCTGTCCATTCTCAGGTATCTAAAACATTGGCTGGAGAAAACCTACATTTATAGATATTTCTGGAGGTAAGGGTGTTTTTCTGTCCTGGCTGGGTATTTTTATAAAACATGCCATTGTGTTCAGCCCTGTAGAATTTATGCCATTAAGTGTTGTACATTCAGATAAAAGCAGGCTCAGGGGAAGGAAATTGTTGGCAGAGCATAGTTTGGTAAATGATTTACAAAAGCATGAGAGATGGTTTGTTCTTAGTTTTAAACTTCCCTTTCAATAAAACATTGACCAAGGACTTGGAGCTCTGCCTGTGCTTGTACTTCAGAAGGGCGATACACTGTACGTCAGGAGTGAAAGGTTACGTTTGTGCACAAGAAATATTGTATGAGTCAACTGCAGATTCAATGCAGAGGAATCATTCATTTATTCATTCACTCAACAAGTCTGTATTGAGGATCAACCATGCTGCCAGACACCCTCTTTGGCCCTGAGGACACAGCAGGGAACAAAATAACACAGATCGCTGCCCACATGGATCTTACACTCTAGCTGGGAGAGATAGGCATCACTATGGAGAAAAATAAAGCTCGAAGCAGGTTATAGAATGATGGGTGGGGTGAGAATATGGTTTTAAACAGGTGGTCTAGGACCAGGAATGGTGGCTCATACCTGCAATCCCAGCACTTCGGGAGGCTGAGGCGAAAGGATTCCTTGAGGCCAGGAGTTTGAGAACAGCCTGGGCAACATTGTGAGACTCCATCTCTACAAAAAATTTAAAAATTAGCCGGGCATGGTGGCATGCACTTGTAGTCCCAGCTGCCTGGGAAACTGAAGCAGGAGGATCACGTGAGCCCAGGAGTTCAAGGTTGCAGTGAACTATGATGGTGCCACTGCACTCCAACCTGAGTGACAGAAGGAGGACCCTGTCTAAAATATAAAATGGTTGGGCACGATGGCTCACGCCTGAAATCCAAGCACTTTGGGAGGCCGAGGCGGGTGGATCACGAGGTCAGGAGTTCGAGACCAGCCTGACCAACATGGTAAAACCCCATCTCTACTAAATATACAAAAAAACCAGCTGGAAGTGGGAGCACACACCTGTAATCCCAGCTACTCAGGAGGGTGAGGCAGGAGAATAGATTAAACCTGGGAGGCGGAGGTTGCAGTGAGCCGAGATCACGCCACTGCACTCCAGTCTGGGTGAGAGAGCAAGAGTCTGTCTCGGAAAAAAATTTAAAAATGAAGTAAAATGAAATGAAATGAGATAATACTTGAATAAGCCAGGTGATCAGAGAAGGGCTCATTGGACTGACAGAGGTGGGAGAGTGACCCATGCAGCCATCAGGGCAGAGCAAACAAGAGGGACTGACATTTTTGAGTAGCTGAGATGGGATGGACTTTAGCTGGGGGCATGGAGAGGTCGTCCACATCCAACAAGGCAGGTAGGGATTCCCAGTCTCATGAAGAGTTCCCTGGATACTAGTAACCGTGAATTTACTGTGAGATCAGGGAGGCACTTTAGAGATCACAAGAGAATTCAAGGAACTCAGATAGAAGGACTTGGGAAGCATTACCCACATCGATATCAACATCACTAAGAATTAGGACAAGAGATGTGTTGGAAAATGTAACAGTGATCCAGCAGCTAAAATATTCAGGGGATAGATTAAGCAAAGTTTTGATCATTATGCAATCAAGTAGAAAGACTCAGAGTGCCATAAACCCCCACAAATTTTGAGTCTATTCACCATCAAGATGCTTACTGATTTCTATTCACTATCCTTTGGTGCCACCTGCTGGATACAGTACAGACCAAAGCAATACTATAAGATGGATGAAGCCTCTTAAGGAAAAATCTTCCTTCTGGTCTTAATAAATTTCATGGTAGATAGGGAAAAACAGTTCCTAGTGAACTGTGATTAGTTGGAAAACTCACCTTGGAATATCATCAGAGGTAATCAATTTTACAAAGAAAAAAAGAATCAAAGGGGATGATAGAAAAGGAAGCAGGAACGAGATGGCAGAATTGTCTAACTATTCCATCATTTATCTTTTGGGAAATACACTGTCAATTTTTTAATTTTTTTACATGTACGTATGTTTTTCTCCTCCCACCTTAAACATTACTTGTGTTGTGCCCACCCTATCACTGTATCTTGTATACAGGGCAGGATGGAGAGCAAATGCTGTGAATTTATCAAAGATTGGAACAATTAAGAGTAAAGACAGTTTCACAGCAACGTGAATATACTTAACACTATTGAACAAAACACTTAAAAATGTTAAGATGGTAAACTTTATGTGTTTTTAAAGCCCAATAAAAATAAAAAATAAATTTTAAAAGGGCAACACAAGTGATCCTTGTGGTGATGGAAATGTTCTATATCTTGACTGTGTCAAGGTCAATATCCTTGTCGTGATTTTTGTTAATACAGTTTTGCAAATGTTACCTCTGGGGGAAATTGGGTAAAGGGAATGCGAGCTCTCTCTTTTTTATTTCTTATGATTGCAAAAGCAAGTTTAAGGGAAAGAATAAGGATATAATAATATATCATTTGATATTAAAAAATAAACTAATCAAATACTGGAAGAATGACTAAATAATACTGGTAGAATTGAAAGGATGATCTACAGCTCATCAGTGTAGCTTTCTCAAATTCAGCAAAGTTGTAAACAAATTATTTGAATCCCTTGGAAATTAAGAGTTGGCAGGAGCAATATCAGGCCCAAATCTAGCAGCTTGGGAGAAGGATGCACTGTATACTTTTAAGTCTCTGATAGAAAATTCCTGAGATATCTTTCTTATGAGAAACGACCAGCATGAAGAAAACCATATACCAGTGATGCAAAGTTCAAAATAAGTTAGCAGCCTGGTGCAGTGGCTCATACTTGTAATCACAGCACTTTGGAAGTCCGAGGTGGGTGGTCAGGAGTTCAAGACCAGCCTGGCCAACATGGTGAAACCCTATCTCTACTGAAAATACAAAAATTAGCTAGGTGTGGTGGCAGGCACCTGTAATCCCAGCCGCTCAGGAGGCTGAGGCAGGAGAATCGCTTGAACCCAGGAGGCAGCGGTTGCAGCGAGCCAAGACTGCACCATTGTACTCCAGCCTGAGTGACAATGGTGAAACTTTGTCTCAAAAAAAAAAAAAAAAAAAAAAAGATGTTAGCAAAGTGAATCCAGCATGGTGATTATGGTTTACATTGGTACTTGCCTGTTCAATATCCCTTTGCCTTTCTCCTTTCTGAGTGGAAATCAGTTTGATTCTGGAATCCACCCCTTCCCCGATTGTCTTGGGGAAAGCCATCTGATCCCTCACTCCAAAGGGATATTTGATTGGCCTAAGGATAACTTCCAATCCCTAGACAGTGACTAGTTTAGGAATTGACATAGACACAATCTGGGCATAAGGAACACAAGGAGTCACTTTCACAGTCCCTTAGAAAATGTCCTTTTTGCTTTGGTGGGAAAGCTTCCTGAAATGACCCTTTTCTGCTAGAAGTAAGTGAGGAACCATGTAGCTCCAGCTGCTACTGAAAGCCTTCCTATGACCACAAGGAACTGGCACCTTACAACGAAGCTGATATTGAGGTCAGAGGAGCCTATTAAGCTCTGGATCAACCAATCATGAACCTACCTTAATTTTGTGTCTAGTTAAATACATCAATATATTTCTTTATTGTTTCAATTGATGTGAGTTGGGCTTTTTATTATTTTTAGGTGAAAGCATCCTGACTGATAAAATGACTTGGTTGGGGTTTATTCCAAGAGTGGCAGTATTGTTCTGCATTGGCAAAAATGCCGATATAATTCATTCCATCAATGGGTTGGAGTAAAAAGCAATATGATCATCCAGATACGGAAAAACTCAAGACAATTTGTAGGTTACAGGTTGTTTTTTATTAAATGATGAATAAAAGAGTATTTGTAAGTCCTCTCAGAGAAAACAGAAGCATTTGGGGGAATGTAGCCATCTGAATGTGGCCCTCTCCTCTCCTTTACTCTCAAGTTTAATCCATATGAATCTCCTGAGCCAAACAGCTACTGAGGTCTACAGAAAGCTGGATGAAAGCAATGTCCTAGGTTTAATTGAACCAGCATAGGGCCTTTCTCTTCCAGGGGCTATATGATTGCCTGGAGACCAGTTTCAGGGAGCTCAGGACTGACAATGGTGGATATTGGGAAAATGTAGTATTCAGAAATAAAAAGAGCCCCTGGGGAAAATCACTACCTGCCCTGACAAATGGGCCTGGTTACTGGGCTTCCAGGAAGGCAAAAAGCAGTTAAATGGGTCAGGTAAGACCTCTCTGCCCATGAGATGGGTAAAGCACACGGAGAGAGGGATCAGGGAGCCTTCCTCCATATACATCAGCAAGGATTGACAGCCTTACTTCTTCCACATGTTAACTCTCTGGAATGGAAACTAATTTAGCACCCTCTTACTGCAGTATTTAAACAATCTTATCTGGATCTTCCACCCAAAGATGCAACAGCAACAACAAATCCCACCTAATGACATTCAGCAGTCAAAGGCAGAATGATGAGTTGTCACAAACGGAAGATATAATCAATAGAATGAAGCTGCTGGAGGAGACAGACAACAATTTGGTGAGGAAGAAAAGATCAAATAAGGAGGGTTATTGGCAGCACAGTAAAGAATTTCTGAAGTTAAAAAGCATAGTTTTCCAATTAAGCAATGTAAAAAATAAGTAGAAGAGAAATGTACTGTCAAGACACAACTTAGTTTCCAGGAAGAGCAAGTTTAAAAAATATCCCCATGACCTGAGGGTGAAAAAAGCATATTAAGAGAGTTGATGAAACTTGGAAAATAGGCCTGAAAGTCTAATTCTATAATAAAGCTTCAAAAAGAGGCAATCCTTTAAAAAAAAAAAAAAGAAAAGAAAAGTTGAATTGATATTGGTGGCCTGTAGCAAGAAAGAGTATACTGATTTCCAGGCCATATAGATGAGAAACGACTCATACCCAGGCAAATCCCAATAAAATTCTTAAATTCAAAAAATAAAGAGAAAATCATAAAATCTTTAGGCAAAAAGAACAAATCACTTTTCAAAAAAAAAAAAAAAAAGATTCAGACTGGTGTTGTTACATTCCATCACATGTAAAGAGAGAAGCTGGTGGAATTGAATCTGTAGATTTCTGAGAGATAAGAACTGCAAGCCACAATTCTATACCCAGCCAAGATATCCCATTTCATGTGGTAATGAAAAATTTGAGAGTATATAAGAATTCCGAGATTATAAACCTAAGTGTTCCCAAATGAGGGATTTTCTTGAGCTCTAACCAAACTACAAGCAAATCCAAACAGGCATTATAATGGGGTAAGAAGAAGATGAGAAGAAATGGGGATGAGCAATGAAACTTGAGATACTTCTATCTATCATCAATTCATATCTATCTATCTATCTAAATGACTAAGGGAAGACTGTCAATGAATCTGTAATGTAAGTATAAATATAGATTCTTGAAATTAAAGGGTATACTTTGTGGGTAATTTAACAATATAAAAACAAAAGTACTAAATTATCTCAGAAAAACTAGGAACTGGAGTGAAGTGGTAACTAAAATCATTCTCAAACTTTGACTTCAGACCAAAGGGAAGAAGACAAAAATATATTGATAATATTCACCGATCTTGTTGAGATGATGTGGGGATAGGGGAAAACAGTTCACTGGCAGCCAACTCTAAGAGGGCTCAAGTTGGTTGATTGTTAGATTTCAGAGGGCACCTCAGGGTCCTGGTGTCCCTCATTGACAGCTCAAGCTTTTCTTCCCTGTCCTTGCTGTCTTCACCCTTGTCTGAGGGGACAGGGGGTGCTGGCTATGCAAACCCCACAATGCTCCTTGATCATATGAAACTGCAGGTTTTTATGAGACTGAATGACATGAAATTGCCAATAATTGTGTAATGTAATATTTATCCAAGCCAAAAGTCCAAGGCCATCTTCCAAGAACATTACCTTTTTCTTTGCTGTACATTGTGTTTTGCTGCAGATGTTAGTTTTTCTAGCAACTGTTTGCAGATCAGCAGTTGTTCACCTTGGATTGAGGACTCAGGTCAAAATGAATTTCTCTATATCAGCTGCAACTGGGATTACTTGTTTGTTTCTTTTTTTGTTTGTTTGTAAATTTCCAGCATTCAAGCTGTACAGATTTTCTCAAGCTTGGAGGGACAAAGGAATAAACAGACCCTCCTTGGAACATTAAGACAAATGGTTCCAAGTTGTCTGGGCTAATCAAGCAGTCACTTGTTGTCACAATATTTCTGTGGAAATGGCAATTTCTTAGCATTTGCCAACTTTCTCGTAATGTTAGATCTTACATAGATCCAAACTGGAATTTTTTATTTTATTTAGCTTATAAGATTAAATTTAAGACTAATTTAATAAACCAGCCTTTTTATGTGGAAAGTAGAATTATTTACAATAACTCCTAATACTAATAAATTAAAAATACACGAACTTCCAACAACAGGGACCGGCTAAATAAATAACAATGTCTTCTAACTTCTTTAGAATTGCAAACCCCTGAAGTGGTTTTAAAAATATTATCACCAATTTTGAATGGCACATGAAAAAGAATGGATTTTTTTTTTCTTGAGACAGAGTCTTACTCTGTTGCCCAGGCTGGAGTGCAATGGTGTGATCTTGGCTCACTGCAACTTCTGCCTCCTGGATCAAGAAACAAGAAGTTTTTATGACTCAGCCTCCCTAGTAGCTGGGACTAGAGGTGCACGCCACCATGCCAGGCTAATTTTTGTATTTTTTGTAGACATGGGGTTTCATCATGTTAGCCAGGCTGGTCTCAAACTCCTGAGCTCAAGTGATCCACCTGCCTCAGCCTCTCAAATTGCTAGGAGCCACTGTGCTCGGCCAAGAATGAATTTTCAATAAAAATATTCTTAAAATTTTGATCAATGCATTAAGGATTGTATTATAAAGTTTCCTTAAAATACAATAGATGCAATTGGGTTTGAGAAATTATTAGTTAACAAAAATACATGTTGGTCTCTACCCCCAGTCCTGGGCACACAGCTCCTACAACCCTTGTAATTTCCTGAGTGATGGGGTGGTAGGAAAATCTTTTGTTCTAATGTTTGGTCTCTGCCCCAGTTTCTGACACAGTGCTCTTCAATCTCTTGGGATTTCCTGGGTGATAGCAGTGTCTGTTGTCCTAATGAGATGACTCTTGATGGGCTCCTGGCTGGGGGCTGGTCACCAGATAGACCAAGCCAGGATTAGAAGCTTGGAGCTTTCAGCACCGTCTCTCTTTGGAGAGGGGAAAGGGGCTGGAAATGGAATTAATATTTCGTCATGCCTGTGTGAGGACAGTGCCATAAAAATCCCTCAACTAGGGGTTCAGAGGGCTTCTGGCTTGGGAAACACATCCCCACGCTGGGAGCATGGCCCTCCCTAAACTCCACAGGGAGAGAAGCTCCTGCATTCAGGACTTTTCTTTCATACTTGCCCCATGCATCTCTTCCATCTGGCTATTCATCTGTAGTCTTTGTAATATCCTTTATAATAAATGGGTAAATGTAAGGAAAGCGTTTCCCTGAATTTTGTGGGCTACTCTGGCAAATTAATTGAACCTGAGAAGGGGGCTGTGGGATCCTTCATTTATATCCAGAAGGTTGGAAATACTTAACAACGTACTGCTTGTGATTGGCAGCTGAAGTGGGAGGCAGTCTTGTGGGACTGAGCCCCCAGCCTACGGGATCTGACGCTTTCTCCAGACGGATAGTGTCATAATTGAATTGAATTAGAGAATACTCAGCTGGTGTCTGCTAGAGAACTGCTTGATTTTTGGTGGAGAGAAATTGCCACCCATTTTGGTGATGAAGGGTGAAGTGTTCTGTGTTGTATCGGGTGTCTGAGAGTAGGAAAAGCACTTTGGTTTTTCCTAATAAGAGTCAATTAAGGAGTCCTAAGAAACAATGCACATACATCTTAAATATTTTAACTTAAAACATTTATATATACTTTCATTTGAAAACACTTTTATGTGACATCAATGCATGATTAGAATTCTTATATAACATAAACCATATTTACAATGTATTATCTGTAGTTATAATTTTAGTCCCCTTAAATTAGAGGATGAAGTTTGGACATTTATAGACTCACAGATGTGAGTGCAGACTCATTCTTTGAAGATTTTTTGGCAAATTTGCCTATTCCTTTTCTAACTCCGTTTTAAAAGAAGCTATTCAAAATTAAATACAATAGCTGGTTAAAAATAGTATTAATAGGTCTTAGAATAATCATAAGTGGCTTTTGGTAAGCATTCAACTTGACCCTTGGGGACAGGGGTACTCAGCCATGCTGGAAAGTTGTCTGCTACTCTGGAATGTGCATCTTATTGTGGGCATTACTCAGTGTGTTTACAGAGTAAATGGCAAGCATAGAGCAAACTCAAGCGTGCCTCAAAATCACTGGGAGGGGCCGGGTGTGGTGGCTCATGCCTGTAATCCCAGTAATTTGGGAGGCTGAGGCGGGTGGATCACTTGAGCTCAGGAGTTCAAGACTCCCCTGGGCAACATAATGAAACCCCATCTCTACCAAAAATACAAAAAATTAGTCAGGTGTGGTGACATGCACCTGTGGTCCCAGCTACCTGGGAGGCTTAGGTGCGAGAATTGCTTGAACCCAGAGGGCAGAGACTGCATGAGCCAAGATCTTGTCACTGCACTTCAGCCTGGGCAAAAGAGTTAGACTCCATCTCAAAAAATAAAAATCACCTGGAGGGCTGGTTAAAATCCAGATTGCTGGACCCCATGATCTGATACAGATGGTCTAGGGTGGGGCCTGGGAACTTGCATTTATAACAAGTTCCCAGGTGATGCTGATGCAGCTGGTTAGGAATCACATTTTGAGATCAACTGGCATAGGCCACATATGCAAAAGATTAAAACTGGACCCCTTCCTTACGCCATATACAAAAATTAACTCAACATGGATTACTGTGAAAACTCTGCAAGACAATCTAGGCAATACTACTCTGGACGCAGGCACAGGCAAAGATTTCATGATGCAGATGCCAAAAGCAATTGCCGCAAAAGCAAAAATTGACAAATGAGACCTAATTAAACCAAGCAGCTTCTGGAAAACAAGGGAAACTATCAACAGAGTAAAGAACCTGCAGAATGGAAGAAAATTTTTCCAAACTATGCATCTGCAAAGGTCTAATATCCAGCATCTATAAGGAACTTAAACAGCTTTATAAGAAGAACACAACCCCATTAAAAAGTGGGCAAAAGACATGAACAATTTTCAAAAGAAGACATACACGCAGCCAACAATCATATAAAAAAAAGTTCAACATCACTGGTCACTAGAAAAATGCAAATCCAAACCAACATGAGACACTATCTCACACCAGTCAGTATGACTATTATTAAAAAGTAAACAAAAAACAAAAACAAACAAACAAAAAAACAGATGCTGGTGAAGTTTTGGAGAAAAAGGAACACTTTTATACTGTTGGTGGGAGTATAATTAGTTCCACCATTGTGGAACATGGTGTGGTGATTCCTCAAAGACCTACAGACCATTTGACCCAGCAATCCCATTACTGGGTATATACCCAAAGGAATATAAATTATTCTATTACAAAGACATATGCATGCATATGTTCATTGCATCCCTATTCACAATAGCAAAGACATGGAATCAACCCAAATGCCCATCAATGATAGACTGGATAAAAAAATGTAGTACATATATACCATGGAATACTGTGCAGCCGTAAAAAGGAATGAGATAATGTCCTTTGCAGGAACATGGATGGAGCTGGAGGCCATTATCCTTAGACAACTAATGCATGGACAGAAAATGAAATACTGCATGTTCTCACTTATAAGTGGGAGCTAAATGATGAGAACACATGGACACGTAAAAGGGAACAACACACACTAAGGCCTACAGGAGGATGCAGAATGGGAGGAGATAGAGGATCCAGAAAAATAACGAATAGATACCAGGCTTAACACCTGGGTGATGATATAATCGGTACAGCAAACCCCCATGACACAAACCTACCTATATAAAAAAACCTGTGCATGCACCTATCCCTGAACTTAAACAATTTTTTTTTGAGACGGAGTTCCGCTCTTGTTGCCCAGGCTGGACTGCAGTGGCACAATCTCCACTTACCACAACCTCCGCCTCCCGGGTTCAAGCGATTCTCCTGCCTCAGCCTCCTGAGTAGCTGGGATTATAGGTGTGCGCCACCACACCCAGCTATTTGTTGTTGTTGTATTTTTAATAGAGATGGAGTTTCTCCATATTGGTCAGGCTGGTCTTGAACTCCTAGCCTCAGATGATCCACCTGCCTCGGCCTCCCAAAGTGCTGGGATTACAGGCATGAGCCACTGCGCCTGGCCCAAAAATTAAGAAAAAAAAAAAAAAAGAGATCCACTGGCATAGGCCAATTGAGTAAATTGGTAAGTGGAGGTCAGTTAAGTGACAACCTTCTGTACAGACTTTCTCTCATTTAACAAGTGAACATTGCTGTTTATTTTAAATTAAGCAAGAAAAAGCATAAGTTGTTGTTATGCACATTTTTCCATGATTGGCTTAGGGATTGAACTGCGTTAATATAAAGAGAAAGTTTATGTATTAATTACAGCAGAGAGGGCTCTTCTGCAACAAGATCTCTGCACAGGAAGGGTGAGATGATTCAGGCTGTCATTCCAGGTGAATGGGTCCTCCAAATGCTTGGAGATCTGTCTGGGCATGGAGTGGAGAGGGCACCCCTGAATCAAGACATCTGCATAGAATGGGTGGGACGACTCAGTCTGCTGAACCAGGCAAGCAGGTACACAGTATCTTTAAACACCTTATTTCATTTGATTCAGCTCTATGACTGTGGCTATCCCAAATTAACATGTAAGGTAATTGAGACACAGAGAGCCTGCATGCCTCAGGGTCACATTGTAAGAAGTAGATTGAAGGTCTAAAGGTTTTGGCTCTGCAATTAGTTTTGAAGACGCCCCTCCATCCCCTCTATCAGCACTGTCATACTTCACTGGCTGTAGGTGTCTGAAGTCCTACAGGCTATAGGAGCATATACAACAGAGGTATCCATATACACAGCAGAGGTCCCCAACCTTTTCGGCACCAGGGACTGGTTTCGTGGAAGACAACTTCCCCATGGACGTTGGGGCGGGGTGTGGAAAATTTCAAGGTGATTCAAGCACATTACCTTTATTGTGCACTTCATTACTATTCTTACATTGTTATATACAATGAAATAATTATACAACTCACCATCACCTTCCTGTGTGGAATGTAGAATCAGCGGGAGCCCTGAGCTTGTTTTCTTGCAACTAGATGGTCCCATCTGGGGTGATGGGGGACACTGACATCTGAAATGTGTTGCTTATGTCCAGTCTACTCCAAAATCTCATTTTGGTTGTTGTCACTGCAGAAAACCCTGCTGCACAAGGATAGGATGTTTGAAATGGAAGCACACATTTCAGCGCTTTTGTGGCAATGTAAGGATATTCTGCCTGGACTTTAATTCAGAACATATGGAGATTTGAAGTTGCCTCAAACATAATTTTAAGGCCACCAGATACAGCTGTACAATTGAAGTACATCAACTCACTTGCCACTCTAAAGCCTGCCACCAGATGCAGCTTCATTGTCACTTGCCACTCACGGATAGGGTTTTGATATGTGTTTGCAAGCAACTGATTTATTATGGTCTCCATGCAGTAAAAGCTCTTTGCTAAGTTTAATCCGTATTTGCAGCGGCTCCTCAGTGCTAGCTTCTCCGCCTCAGCTCCACTTCAGATCATCAGGCATTACATTCTCATAAGGAGTGTGCATCCTAGATCCCTCGCATGCACAGTTCTCTCCTATGAGAATCTAATGTCGCCACTGATCTGACAGGAGGTGGATCTCAGGGTGCAATATGAGTGATGGGGAACGGCTGTAAATACAGATGAAGCTTAGCTTTCTCACCTGCCGCTCACCTCCTGCTGTGAGACCCAGTTCCTAACAGGCCATGGACAGGTACTTCCATGGCCTAGGGGCTGGGGACCCCGATACACAAAATGCCAAAGGGAATGTATGAACAGGAGATGCTGAGTAAGCCTCAAGTCAAATGGTTCCCAAGAAAACAAGCCATGCACCTGCTTCTGGAGGAGGTACAAGCATCCTGAGTCATCCACTAAAGCAATATTTATGTAGCACTTGTAATGTGCATTCACTTTCCAAGGTACCAAAAACTGCAACCATGATTACAACAGACCCACTCCTTTGTCCTGCAGGAACTGAAAATATCTAACGGTAAAGATGGAAACGTACCAGGTGATTTCTACACAGGGTGATAGACGCAAAGATAAAACAGTTCAGGGTGCCAAAAGGTGAGACGGGCATTGACCTGGACCAGAGGGCTTAGAGGAAGCGATGTCTGAGTTGAGACATGAAAGACAAGAAGGCATTTGTCCAGTCAAGGAGCAGGAAGAATAGAAGGGAAGGGAGAAACAGCATGTGCAAAGGTCTGGGGTGAGTGTGCTGAGTTTGAGGAACTGGAAGAGGTTCTGTTTGGCTGAACTGTGAAAGCTGAGATCCTTACCAGGGAGTCCGGGCTTTATCTCAACAATAAAAG
Source organism: Cacajao melanocephalus (assembly GCA_963573385.1). Lineage (NCBI taxonomy): Eukaryota > Metazoa > Chordata > Mammalia > Primates > Pitheciidae > Cacajao > Cacajao melanocephalus. Next base: position 174,034 of record CAUYLG010056026.1, on the reverse strand, counting down.
GGGGGCCAACCAGGGGTTTTAAACAGATACTATTGTATAAGGATCAAGACTATTGTAGCAACCCAGCTGAATGATGGTGGGTGGCTGAAACTAGGTACTGATAAGGGAAGAGTATGAAGATGGATGCAAGAGATCCTTAGAATCTAGAATCATAGCCTGGCATGGTAGCTCACACCTATAATCCTAGCACTTTGGGAGGCCAAGGTGGGTGGATCGTTTGAGCTCAGGGGTTTGAGACCAACCTGGTCAATATGACAAAACCCCAACTCTGCAAAAAATTATCCTGATGTGGTGATGCGTGCCTGCAGTCCCAGCTACTTGGGGGCTTGAGGCAGGAGGATTGCTTTAGCCTCAGGAAGTCACGGCTACAGTGAGCCAAGATCATGTCACTGTACTCCATCCTGTGTACAAAGTGAGACCATGTCCGCCCCCCCCCCACCCCAGGAAAAAGCATCTATAATCAAAAGACCTGATAATTGATTGGATTTGAGTGGTAAGGGAGGGAAGAACCAAGGTATAATTCCAATAAGATGAGGGCCAGCAGCTTCTCAGCTCAGTGTGCCTGCAGGGAAGACAGACACTGGTAGCAGCGTCTACCTCCACCCCCACAACTTCCTACCACCCCTAGCCTCAATTGAAGTTCTTCTGTTTTCACAAGAAGAAAACTCCATTCTTTATAGAATTCTGAGAATTAGATATTGCTAACTTAAACTACATGGATGAAACTGTAATTCAACCAACTTTAAGACATTGCTTCATTCCTTTGTAACAGAAAGAAAAAAATTCCTGAAACTGTAGACATACAGCATAAAAAACACACAAATCATTAAAATACTTAATACAAATTCATGTAATTTGTCTTAAAGGACCAGCAGAAGATGGACACCACCACCAGGCAGGAAAAAAGGAAGGATTTCATTTGGCATGAACATATTCATGTAAGCTGAAGGCACTTACACATTAAAGACATCTTCACAGTGTTCGAAGCCACACAAATGAGAGTGCCAAATATCCAAGCTGGTCAAGTCTCCCCCTGCTCCTTTATTAAATCTAGCATAGCTATTTCATTTACTCAACTAACCTTCAGCCCATGCAGCCCACACAATCATCCTTAAGCCCAAGGCAGAAATCCCAGTGGAATGAGGTCAGGCAGTCAAAGAATCTGAGACGTACTACAAATGTCACAAATGGGGAGAATGAATGCCGGCTTATGAAATTCACAAAAAAATGGCTTAGTAGACTATGTCATCTGCTTGGTTGTAAGACATGTCTGACTCCACAACCCCAAAACTTTCATCACTGTCGTTTCTGTCAATCAAGGTGGCATCACTTTTACTCTTCTTCCTCTTCAATGGTTTTCCTCCCTGCAGGTCAGATGGTTCAAACCCAGCCGACCTCACCCTTTGAAGTTCTTTGGCAAATGCAACCTCAGCCCCACCTAGTTTAGCTGAATCTGAATGATTGGCTGAAGGCAAAAGCCGGTCACTCTGTAGCCTTTTTCTTATTTCTTCTTCTTTAGACTGAAATGCAGTATTAAAGAATGAAAAAGAGTCTGAGTAACTTTCGGCAAGTTGCAATTAATGTTGCTTGTATTGAACATTTATGGCTTCTCTATGTCGTTATTCAGTTGTATAACAAACATTTTTTGAGAAACTCTTGTTGAAGAAGGCAGACACGGGGCCTGTCCTCATGGAGCTTGCAGTCTGGTCCTTGTGCTCTGAGAGCCCAGTTAGAGAGCTGGGAAATGAAGGCTGTTGGACCAAAGCTGTGAAGGCGGCATCTGGCCAAGGGCACATGGAGGGTTATGGGGGCCCTCAGTGAAAATGCAAAAGGGGTGATGCTGCCTGATGCTCTGCAGCAGCTCCTCTCAGTTTAACACCACACCCCAACCCTGCCTCTCCTCCTGCCCCCAGCCTTAATTGAAGTTTCTCTCTTTTCATATGAAGAGCACTCCATACTTCACTTAATTTCAAGAACTGGATGTTGCTTGCTTAGGCTATATGGATGAAACTGTAATACCCAACCTACTTTATTCCTTTACAACAGGAAGGAAATTGTTAAGAAAAACCTCTAAACATGAAACATACAATAAAAAGCATATAGGTCATTAAAATATTGTCTGTAGGCCAGGCACAGTGGCTCATGCCTGTAATCTCAACACTTTGGGAGGCCAAGGCAGGAGGATCATTTAATGTCAGGAGTTTAAGACCAGCCTTGGCTACATAGCGAGACACCATCTCTAAAAAACTTTTATTTAAATCAGCCACATGTAGTGGTGTGGGTTTGTAGTCCCAGCTACTCAGGAGGCTGAGACAGGGGGACCTCTTGAGCCAAAGAGTTCAAGGTTGCAGTGAGCTCTGAGCATGCCACTGTACTCAAGCCTGAGCAACATAGTGAGATTTTGTCTCTTAAAAGAATTAGTAAAATAAAATAAAATACTGACTATTGATTCATACAATTTGTCTTAAAACTGCTGATAGGAAAGGTCCGGCATGAGATCACTTTAGCAGACAGCTAACCCCTCAAGTCTAGAGCATCTGAGAACTCAGTACCTTCCTGCACTCGTCGGCAGCCTGCATCTTCTCCTCGATGTCCTTCATTGTGAAATCCTTCTCTTGCTTTTTGATCTCGAGTTTTTTTAGTCTGGCAGGTGGCTTTCTCAATGGCTTCTCAGTCATATTCATCTGGAATAAAATATATATTTTTTTACATGGAGAAACAACCATATTCACTGGCAAGATGAGAAGGGCAAAGGAGTTAGAATAAGCAGTTTAAAATGTAAATTCTAGGCTGGGCACAATGGCTCATGCCTGTAATCCCAGCACTTTGGGAGGCTGAGGTGGGAAAACTGCTTGAGCCCAGGAGGTCCAGGCCAGCCTGGGCAACATAGTAAAACCGTGTCTCTACAAAAATACAAAAACTTAGCCAGGCATTTTGGCGTGTGCCTGTAGACCCAGCGACTTGGGAGGCTGAGGGTGGAGGATTGCTTGAGCCCAGTTAAAACATGTGCTCTGAATGAAGAGATCCCCCAAACAGGCTTTGTGTGAGCAACATGGCTGTTTAGTCACCCGGGTGCGGGTGGGCTGAGTTCAAAAAGAGAATCAGAGAAGGGTAGTGGGATAGGAGTTGGTTTTATAGGAAAATTACAGAAGTGATAGTTCAGGGCAGCTTTTGCAATTTGGGAGGGGGTCATACGGTCTGGAATCATGAGGTTGACCAAGGTCAGTTACAAAGTCCAGTTGCCTTATCAGCTGAAGCAGGAATAAGGAATAATAGAAGTATGTCTCAAAGTTAATTAGGCACTGCAGGGGTTGATCATTCTCCTTTTTGTGATTGTCCAGTCACTTCAGACTTTCTAGTTCCAGGAACTCATCTGGAGTGTACGTGCAGGTCACAGAGGTTACCGTGGCATGGTCCATGGTGCAGTCAGTTAGCCTAACAGAACTTACACCCAGGAGGTGGAGGTTGCAGTGAGCCAAGATAGTGCCACTGCACTCTAGCCCTGGTGACAGAGTGAGACCCTGTCTCAAAATAAATAAATAAAAAGTAAATTCTAAAAATCAAACTTTCCAGGGTCAGATTACAAAAACAACAATGTGAAAGTTGGTAACAACAGAATTATAAAGATAATATCTATTAGATGCCTTAAAAACACCAGTCTATGACAAAAAAGGCTCTACAAGTGCAGGTGCTCTCAGGCTGTGTAGAAGAGGACCCCTTAGAAGGAAAAAATCTTGAGAATGAATATAAGATGAAAAGCAGTGGAGAATGGGGGTGAATTTATAGTTCAAGGTGCAAAGTTCAACCTGATGATTTCATAATATTCCACAAGCTACAAGTTACTTTCATCTGGGATAGAGATTAGTTTTCATTGCTTCTGGTTTTGTGGTAGAAAGAGATAATCAACGATTACTGAACAACAACTCTGTGCTGAGCTTTGCTGGAGGAACTTGACAAATATTTTCATGACAGCAGGGGAAAAATTCCAGTTCATACAATCAACTACCCTTTCACTAGTTCAAAGCAGTAATAATGATTTTCTAATTATAATTTCTAGTTCCAAAATAAGTAAAATTGTCATAAAGAATTTATGAAGGAAGTTTTAATGCATATGTTTTTGTTTTAAAAATTAGTTTTAAGGTAATATAGATTGATTATAAAAAATTTAACTGATACACAAATCATCTCCGAATCCTCTATTTAACCACCTAGCCCCCAATCCCAGTCCTGAGCATGAAGCTTTGTAAAGAATTTAGTGTGTGTCTTTCAAGATATCTACTCTGCACATGTATGTATATACACATATATGTGTTAAGGATATCTGTAGTGTTAAACAAAACCTAAATGGAGTTATACTATACACACTGCTATGCAATTTACTTTCTTCAATTAACTTAATATGGGTGTCTTTCTAGGTTAGTATATATAGATTTATTACAACTGGGTAGGGAGTGGTTAACTCCAAGGCTGCATCATAAAATGAACTGAATATTGTTCTAGATAATTTCTCTAAAGACTTTATATTAAAGACAAAAGAGCTATTAATATTCACTGTAATTTCTAAAAGACTGTGTCTCTAGACTATAATGCTGTAGGTACTGAGGAAATAAAACAAAGAGAGGAAGTTTAGCAGAGTAAAACAAATCACCAGTCAACCCTGGGCTTGAATTCTGGCTGGCCTATGGAATGGTCTCTTGGTCTGTCGCCTAGCCTGGAGTGCAGTGGCATGATCTCGGCTCATTGCAACCTCCGCTTCCCGGGTTCAAGTGATTCTCCTGTCTCAGCTTCCTGAATAGCTGGAATTACAAGTGTGTGCCACCGGGCCGAGCGCTTGAATTGACTTTCTATGATTCCTTAAACTCTGCAAGCCATGGTTTTCTCATTTGTAAAAATAAGTTTAATAATCCATATTTCACGGGATCGGTTTTAAAAAAGAAAAAAAAAAAAAGGATAAAGTAGCCACTCAGCAAATGATAGCTGCTTTTCATTCAGTCAAAGCAGTGACTTTTTCCAAAGGCAGAATACAAAATCATAACTAAGATAAAGCTGAAAGGGGTGGAAGCACAGAGGGAAGGAAAGAGAGCCTGCCACCAGGGACCATCAGGCACCAGGCGTGAGCTTCAACCCTGGGACAACGGGAATGCTCAGGGCATAGCGGAGACCCAGGCAGCTCTTCTCTCTGAACTCAATTTTCTCAACTGTGAAGCAGCAAGGGGGCAGAGGCCTGCTAAGCTTCTTTTCTATCTTTTCATAGAAATCGTAAGCTTTCAAATCTATGATTCTCAGAAAGTCTTCTAAAGAAAAAACATTTATTGACGTTTTGCTTCCTTTAAAACCATCAGATGGTTTATGCAGTGCAAAGTTTTTACTACTTGAAAACCATGGAATGGTTGTCAAAGCAAGTTCCCTCTCCCCTCATCGTTTTGTATTATTTTATGACAATTGACTCTTAGGTTTCCTGCTGGCAAAAACTACCTGCTAAAGAGAGGGGAATACTTGCTATGGTGGCTCAACCAGAGATACTGTGAAATTACGAAGAAAATGATTTTTTTAGTGATGATCATGCGTAGAGGGCTAAAAGAAAATCAAATAGTAGGCCGGGCGTGGTGGCTCACGCCTGTAATCCCAGCACTTTGGGAGGCTGAGGCGGGCAGATCACGGAGTCAGGAGATCGAGACCATCCTGGCTAACATAGTGAAACCCTGTCTCTACTAAAAATACAAAAAATTAGACAGCGTGGTGGCATGTGCCTGTAGTCCCAGCTACTTAGGAGGCTGAGGCAGGAGAATCGCTTGAACCCGGGAGGCAGAGGTTGCAGTGAGTGGAGATCACCCCACTGCACTCTAGCCTGGGCAACAGAGCAAGACTCTGTCTCAAAAAAAAAAATTAAAAATTAAAGATCTAATAACGAATTTCCAGATTAGGCTATACATGGGAGCCTGAACCTTGACTAAAATTCTGAGCTCAGTAGTTCTGAGAGAAGTTGGATTTTCTGTTTTGGTCACCTCCTCCCTGTTGCTTAATCCTAAAATGATCCTCCCCATAGAGGAAGGTAATCCTATTTGTGCAACCCATGTTCTTTTTGAGTTCCACATTTTAAGTAAAAAAATAAAAATCCTGTAGAAAGATACCTGTATTCTTTACAACGGAATGTTATGAAGTCAGAATTTATCAAATGTTGGCACTTAAAAATGTGAACAATGTGCCAGGTACAGTGGCTTACACTGTAATTCCAGTAGTTTGGGAGGTCGAGGCAGGTGCATTGCTTGAGTTCAGGAATTCGAGACCAGCCTGGGCAACGTAATCAGACCCTGTTTCTTTTTAAAATTAAAAATAAAAAAAGATAACAATAACCACTGTATGCTTAGAGAGGTGCTACCAGTAGAAACAACAACAAATCAACAACAAAATCAACCTACAGAAGTTACCAGTTCAATTATTTTCTTAAAGAATACTTTTAGAGGATTGCCACGTTCAAAATGCTGCAATTAGATTTGAGTCCTGTTTCTAGCTACTAAGTTATATATTTTATTTCTTACATACACTGTGTATTCCTCAGAGCTTTCTTAATTAACTATTGACCGAGGGATGAACCTGTCTTCATTTTGTTCCCTTAAGGGAGTCCTGTGCATAGAATAGGCCAAAGCTCCCCGCAAAAGATCCCTTCATTCTTGTTTTGTCACGGTTAGACCTCTGGGGAAGGTCACTTTCATCATTAACTGGCGTTATTGAGTCCTAACTCAGTCAACTTCCTCCTCCTTAAAAAACTCTCCATGAGGTTCAATAAATAATGTTAGAGACTCTTATGCAATGTGAACAAACTCTCCAACTACACTACAGGTTACCAAGTACAGAAGTCGCACAGAGAAGGGAAAAACCTTTGACCAGACACAGAAGCCAATTGTGAATTCAGAGTCTCAGGTGAAAGATTCACTCAACAATCTGATACTTAGCTTCTTAATCTTCTATTTCTTACATATCTTTTTTTTTTTTTTTTTTTTTTTTTTGTAGAAATGGAATCTCACCATGCTTCCCAGGCTGGTCTTGAACACCTGGCCTCAAGGGAATGCTCCCAGTTTAGCCTCCTAAAGCACTAGGATTACAAATGTGAGCCACCATGCCTGGCATATTTTAACTCTTTTTTTTTTTCATTGTTTGGGTTTTTTGTTTGACAGAGTCTCATTCTTTCACTCAGGCTGGAGTGCAGTGGTGCGATCATGGCTCATTGCAGTCTTGACCTTCCAGGCTCAAGTGATCCTTCAGCCTCAGCCTCTTAAGGAGCTGGAACTACAGGTGCACACCACTGTGCCCAGCTAATTTTTTGTAATTTTAATTTTGTGGAGATGGGGTTTTACCATGTTGCCCAGAGTGATCTCGAACTCCTGGGCTCAAGCCATCTGCTTGTCTTGGTCTCCCAAAGTGCTGGCGGCATGAGCCACCGTGCCCGGCCTGATTTTAACTCTTAAGTAAACATAAAATATTCTAGCATAAACATTCTTGAAAGCTGGTTATCCAGAGAGCGCTATGGAATTACTGTGGTATTCAACAGCAAGCTTATGACAAAAATTAAGAAAAAAGACAAAGGAGTTCTGTAGTGTACACAGATCCTCCCCTGGACCTCTAGGAAGAGACTGGCTTTCGGGCAATGCCCCTGATTTGGAAGGGGGAACTTCATGAAGGTGAACCCTCAATTTTCAACATCCTTTATTCAGTTTCACTCTACATAACTCAATGAAAGATAATGACTTGGCTAAGAAGCTGCCAGATCTACGTCTGAAATGCCCTTGTATTCAAATGCACTATTGGCCCACATAAGAAGTCTCATTTTTAAACTATTCTTGGCTGCATGGCTAGTTCACTTGGTAGAGCATGAGACTGAAAGCATTTTCATGTTTATTCTATTTTTCCCATAATATTTTATTTAGAAGAATGCTTTTCCCTAGAGCAATGAAGAAATCATATTTACATGTCTGTTAAGATTCACCACATTTTAGTAACTTCTGACATCATAATATCTTTTTTTTTTTGACCATCCCTTTTTTGCTTCCCTTGACTTCTTATTTTGTTTTTAGCCAATTTTATCAGGTCTGGGTTTCAAAAAACTTATTAAATATTAGATAGTTCAAAGTATTAATATTAATAATTAATATTATCTAATAATGTTTCCATTCTTAATATGGTTCCCCTCTCAGTCCTTCAATATTCATTCTCATCCTTTTACATTGGCCTCATAACTCTTCCCAAAATATGCAAGACACCTGGTGTCTGACACACATATGTTCTCAGTTACCCCTGAATTGCAAGGTTTTATCTGTGACACAGAAATTGCATCTCTTATTTCCTTAGGCTTCCTGAGTATAATCTTAGTTCCTATTCCTGAAATGGTATATTTTCAGGAATATTTCAGAATTCTCTTTCACAATGAATAGGGAATCAGGAATGATTTCAAAAGCTTTAACCCTTCCCAGCTTTGGTAATGAATTTGAGAGCTTTGTGGACAGTTTTGGTGAACCTTCAGGGCAGCAGTTCTCAACTGGGGCTGCCGAAAGGAATTGCCTGGGAGCTTTCGGAAGGGTGAAAGCAGGGTCACACGCCCAGGCTGTGTGGTTGGAAGTGGGATCTAGACACTGGGATGTCTGAAATATCCCCAAGTGACTCCAATGTACAGGTGGGTTAAGGACCACTGTACCGGGTGTGTGTTGCTGCCTGGTCTGTGGCGAGACTGGCTTATGTTGGGATGTCTTGGCCTAATATCAAAGCCAGAAAAAAAAAAAAAAGAATTATGCTATTCCGACAGCCTGCCACATTTAAATCCTTTTGAGAATGTTCTTGACAACCATTCTATGCCCTTATAATATGAAAAATAGTCTTCATCTTTGGTTCACTTAATGATGTTATTAAAAGTCCAGGCCACAGTTATTTTTTAAAAGGTGCATCTCTTTCACAAGGTAGTTTATATTAATTAAACTTGCAGGCTCCCTTGCAAGGTCTAAGTCAGAACTCATTCATTGCTGGCAATTGAATCACAGAAAATGTTTTAATGTGATTTCTACTGGCGTATGTATGTAGACATCAAGATGTCTATAGCATTTCCCTTAAGAAGACATTGCTTAGCTACTGGATGTTTCCATAATCTGTCTCCCCTTGGACTTGCTTTACTTTTTCCTTTTGACATGCCTTCTTTTTTTCTGACCCCTAGAGACTCACCTACAGCTAGAAAAAAAAATATTTCCTCTCCCCTTTGATATTAAAATCTAGCCTTCTTTTAGTACTTTCAAATAAGATAAGGCACTCCAAAATGCCTTGTATCATGATAGCATTGTGCAAATGTAAATTGTCATTATGCTGGCATTATCTTTTCATTATATGATTCATTTTTACCTTCCTTTCTCCCCACCCGTCACATCCTCTTATTATTGGCAGCCTGATAATGTTATTCACAAGGTTTGGCAATCTCCTTTCCTTTCCCCCAAATACTTTCTGCAGGATTTATTTTCCTTTTTCAAAAGAAAATTCCACTTTGGCTTTTATTCATGAGTTCTCAACATTCCCTATACACAAAGAAGGAAATTAACTTTATTCAAATACTAAATGACTCAGTCGAGGTGGCTGAGTTTCTAAATAATGAGTTTCTAATTCCTAATGGACTGTTTTCCCTACAACACAGTGATAGACAACCATTAAGGAGCCTTTGGTGTAATTTCTGGTCTCTATTCCCACCATTTCTTTTTCTTTCTTTTCTTTTTCATTCATTTTTTCTCTGGCTTCTTTGATTCTTTTTTTCACCTTCTCTCATGTGTCTGTACTTCAGGGACTACTGGTAGTGCCTAGGAGCATTGGCTTTAAAAAACAAAAAATAAAAAAGCCCAAACAAGAAAACAAAATAACAGCAACAACTAAGTCTGCTATCTTCTTCACAGATTTATACAGAACTTATTTAAAAATTCGCAACTTGGCCGGTGGAGTGGCTCACGCCTGTAATCCCAGCACTTCAGGAGGCTGAGGTGGGCAAATCATCTAAGGTCAGGAGTTCGAGACCAAGCTGGCCAACATGGTGAAACCCTGTCTCTACTAAAAATACAAATATTAGCTGGGTATGGTGACGCATGTCGGTAATCCCAACTACTCGGGAGACTGAGGCAGGAGAATTGCTTGAACCCAGGCGGCGGAGGTTGCAGTAAGCTGAGATTGTGCCACTGCACTCTAGCCTGGGCAACAGAGCAAGAATCTGTCTCAAAAAAAAAAAAAATTAGAACTCTAGATTTAGCCAAGCTAGTTAAAATCAGAGTAAAAACATTATTCATGCTGAGGAAAAACTATGACAGATTAATCAAGATAAATCAACAAACAAAAATAATAGTACAGCAATTTCTAGAATCCTATTTAATTCCTCATGTTTGATTTTGGGGTGTGCATGTGGATAAATGTATACCCATATGTGTTTTAGCTTTGGCATTTAGGCCTATTTATTTTCTTTTTAAAAGTTTTACCTTATTTTTAATTGACATGTAATTGTACATATGTGTAGGGTACAGCATGTTTTGATACATGTGTAATGATCAAGTCAGGGTAATTAGCATATCCATCACCTAAAACACTTGTCAGGCTTATTTTCTTACTGAATAAATCAGAATTCAGTTTTACATTTCTAACGGCCTGCACAATGCCTATTACACAGGCAGTGTTCAAGAAAAATTGTTGAAAGAATTAAAGAATGTTATTCAGTAGGGCCTATTATTTCTCAAATTAGGAAAACCCAATATATGGTTACTGGATTAATTAATCATTAATAATTAGGGCCGTTCCTGAGTCCACAGAGAAGGATGGCGTATTAGTTGGCTGTCACACTGCTATAAGGAAACACCTGAGACTGGGTAATTTATGAAGAAAAGAGGTTTCATTGTTCTGCATGGCTTGGAAGGCCTTATGAAACTTACAGTCATGGTAGAAGGCACCTCTTCACAAGGTGGCAGGAGAGAGAATGAGTACAAGCAGGGGAAATGCTAGACACTTATAAAACCATCAGATTTTTGAGACTCACTCACTGTCAAGAGAACAGCATAGGGGAAACCACTTCCATGATTCAATAACCTCTACCTGGTCTCACCCTTGACACCTGAGGATTACAATTAAAGGTGAGATTTGGGTGGGAGCACAGAAGCAAACCATATGAGATGGCGTGCAGAGGTGTGGGGGGATCTTAAGAGAGAAAAATCTGACTTAAATAAATGCTGTAATTCATATTGTAACTTGCATTTGCTGGGAATAATGACTCATAACCAATCGCACTCTATTGCTACTTTTAACTATAAGCTAATGTTAATTAAAAAATTACTTGCCATGACATCATATGATTCTCCATTTATAAATACTTTGCTGTGGCTTTGTATTATTCCTTGAACAATTAGTTCCTCCAGGATATCTGATGACTTCTGTCGCTCTCGAGTCTCTAGGGGTTGGGGTTTATTGATTAATCCATTGGTCACTAGGTCTACCAAAAAAGAAGAAAAGAAAAAAGAAAGCAAAATTTAAGAATGAAGATTTTTTTCAATCAAATGTTAAATGCATGCCTTATAAACCATGCTACTTAATTAGATCTTAGTTTCAACACTTAATACATTTCTATTATAAGTCTTTGTAATCTTTTGAAGTTCCAGTTCTTCATGTCCTTACAGAGTATACACATCAACATAATGTACTATTTACTTAGCAGATCACATATTAAGATAACGAAAAGTTCTATTGTAACACCACTTACACACTTGGGTAGGACAACATTGGTTTGCTGGACTAATTATGAAGCTAAACCACAGCTAAGAATCAGACATTCTTTTGGTGATTCTTTGAGTTGTGGTTTGGTTTCCATGCTTTGTATACAAAGGATAAACAGTGTGATGTTGCCAGGAGACTTCTAGTTCTGCAACCCTAAGTTTATAATTACGCCATCTGCTAAGTCTACATAAGTAAAAGAATGCCTTTTTGAAAAGAGTCTTTGAACCAAATCAGAATTGGAGTTAGAGTGATATCAGCTAAATATTCATTTGTCATTCTAAAAATGAGCACTGAAACAGTTTAGAGGGGAGTCTTTATAAGCTGCACTAATGAGAGAGGCTCCCCCATTACAAACCATTCAATTATATAAATAAGCAAATAGGCAGTCACGTTTATGCCATCACGTTATAGAATAAAGGGCGCTGGCCTGTTGGGCCAAAGACAGTTTTGCTTTTCTTGTTGGTAACAGTGCAATAGGAAGTCCTGAGAAATGAGCTATCGTCTACGCGGTCATCATCAGGAAGTCCTGAGAATAACCAAGTCCATTCCACTTAGTGGATGGCATCTTCCTATGAAAATTTCTTCCTTCCTTCTTTCCTTCCTTCCTTCCTTTCCTTCCTTTCCTTCCTTTCCTTCCTCCCTTTCTTTCTTTTGTTTCTTCTTTCTCTTTTTTCTCTCTTCTTTCTTTCTCTCTCTTCTTCCTTTCTCCCTTTCTCTCTCTCTTTTCTTTTCTTTCCTTTTTCTCTCTTTCTCTCTCCTTCCTTCCCTCCCTCCATCCCTCCCTTCCTTCCTCCCTCCCTCCCTCCTTTCTTCCTTCCTTCTTTCCTTCCTTCCTTCCTTTCTTCCTTCCTTGTTTCACTCTTGTCACCCAGGCTTGAGTGCAATGGTGACATCTTAGCTCACTGCAACCTCTGCCTCCCAAGTTCAAGCCATTCTCCTGCCTTGGCCTCCCAAGTAGCTCAGACTACAAGCTCCCGCCACCACGCCCAGCTGATTTTTGTATTTTTAGTAAAGAGAGGGTTTTACCATGTTGGACAGGCTGGTCTCAAACTCCTGACCTCAGGTGATCCAGCTGCCTTGGCCTCCTGAAGTGCTGGGATTACAGGCATAAGCCTTTGCACCCAGAAAAAATTTCCAGTCTCAATGGTTAGCAATGACAGCTTTTATGAATTTGTGCTGGGAAGATAACACACACACACACCCCCCAGCTATCTCTTACTTCAGCATATTAACCTGTTCGGTATAAGAGATTTCTAGGATTGGCCACTGCAAGTAACTCCAACGGTTTTCCTCTTATCCCAGTATCTATCCAGTGCTGTTTTTCTACTCCTGCAAGTGTTTGAAACAGAGCTGTTTCTCATTTTGCTCTGTACAGTTTTGGCACAGGGTAGTAAAACATGTCATGTGGGGAGGTCAACTAGAAACTTGAAACAATGGAGAAAATTTCAGTGAAAAGGTCAGCAGTGAATCCCCTTCAAGGAATTAGAATGATTTTTTTGGTTAGAAGGTGGCCTTGTCTGGAAGGGTCAAAAGAATAATAATTATTTAATGAGCACTTAGGCACCTGCACTATATTAAGTACTTGCTACACTGTAAGATATCAAATGCAAACATCAACTCTGAGAGTGATATTACCCCTATTTTATTGATTGATTGATTGATTGAGACAGAGTCTTGCTCTGTTGCCAGGCTGGAGTGCAGTGGTGCAATCTCCGCCTCACTGCAACCTCTTCCTGCCGGGTTCAAGCGATTCTCCTGCCTCAGTCTCTTCAGTAGCTGAGATTACAGCCACGCACCACCACGCCCGGCTAAGTTTTGTATTTTTAGTGGAGACGGGGTTTCACCATGTTGGCCAGGATGGTCTCGATCTCTTGACCTTGTGATCTGCCCACCTTGGCCTCCCAAAGTGCTGGGATTACAGGCGTGAGCTACTGCACCTGGCCCTATCCCATGTGAGAGAAGCGAATTAACTGGCTTAAGGTGACACAGGTGGCAAGTGTGTTACCAAGGACTAAATCCTCATCAGCTTGGCTCTGACACTCCTGCTCTCAACTGTCCCACTGTTCTCCTCCCAAATATGTCATGTAAGTGGCTCCACTGTCAGAGGTTTCTCTCCCAGGATGTTCCTAAAAGGAATGCCATGTTTGACATCTGTCACTAACATAATAAAATTACTGTAATCATTCTAATTCATTCTTTTTAGAGTTCTCTAAAGTATTTGGCTTGATATTTAGAGCAGCCAACTTATACAGAGATTCCTGGAATATGTCAGTCATTTCAACTAATTTTCATGCTTTCTTGGGACACTGGAGAATATTAGGGAATGTTTAAAAACCACGTTGTGCTTCTTTTTGATTAGAAAAGTAATAACGCATAGTTACTGGAATAAGTTTTAAAAATACAGAAACTAGTAAAAGATTTAAAAAATGCTGATACTTTCACCACCCAGAGATCACCATTGTAATATACAAACTTTTATTTTCATAAGTTTGACATCATAAGTTTATTTTATTTTCATAAGGCTGACATCATACTGAACATACAGTTTTGTTTCCTATCTAGCTAACATTTACATTAGCATTTTCTGATGCCCTTGGAAATTCTTCATAAGCAAAAGTGTAAAAAGTGAAATTATACAAGAAAACATGGGTGAATTCATCTTTAACCTTGGTGTAGGGAAAGATTTTCTAGCTGTGACTCAAAATACAAATTGAATTTTAAGCATTTATAAATGTTTCTAGATTAAAAAAAAAAGTTTGTAAAGCAAAAATTCCCACAAACATAAAGAAATGAATATAGATATAATGTATCTCCTAATTTGATGTATTAAGAGAGACACAATATGATTTTTGGTATTCTTGCTAAAAATGTGTAACCCTGGCTCACGCCTGTATTCCCAGCACTTTGGAGGGCTGAGGAGGGCAGATCACCAGAGGTAAGGAGTTCAAGACCAGCCTAGCCAACATGGCGAAACCCCATTTCTACTATAAAAAACAACAACAACAACAACAAAAAAAAAACAATTAGCTGAGTGTGGTGGTGGACACCTGTAATCCCAGCTAGTCAGGAGGCTGAGGCAGAGAGAACTGCTTGAACCGGGGAGGTGGAGGTTGCAGTGAGCCAAGATTGCCACTGTATTCCAGCCTGGGTGACAGAACGAGACTCTGTCTCCAAAAAAAAAAAAAAAAAAAAAAAGCGTAATCCAAATCCAATCATGAGGAAAGCTCAAACAAACCCAAATTGAGAAACATTCTGCAAAATAAATGCTTTATACTTCTCAAAAATATCAAGGTCATAAAAGACTAAGAAAGGCTCAGGAGTCATTCAGATTAAAGAAGACTAAAGACCATATGATGACTAAATTAAACATGTGATCCTAGGTTAGACAGATCCTGAATCAGAAAATCATTTATAAAGGACAGTTGTGAGACAATTGACAAAATTTGAATATGCAGTCTATAGGTGAGATAATAGTACTACATGAAAAGTAATTAGTAATTTCCTGATTTTGATCCTTGTACAGAGATTATGCAAAGACTGTCCTTGTTTTTAGGAAATACACACTGGAGTTTGTGAAAGCAAAGTGGCATTATGTCTATAACTTATTCTCAGAAAAATATACTTGCATAAGGAGGGATATGAGAATTCAGTGTGGCAGAATGTTAATATTTTGGGAATCCGAGTGAAAGAATATAGGTGTTCTTTGTTTTTTTGCACCTTTTCTTGAATCTGAATATACAAAATAAAAAGGTTTTTTAAAAAAGGAAACACTGGGAAATGTTAGTGTGAAACTTGATAGTCTTAAGAAATATACTCCACAGGGCCAGGCACAGTGGCTCATGCCTGTAATCCCAACACTTTGGGAGGCTGACGCAGGTGGATCACCTGAGGTCAGGAGTTTGAGACCAGCCTGGCCAACATGGTGAAACCCTATCTCTACTAAAAACACAAAAATTAGCCAGGTGTGGTGGCACATGCCTGTAATCCCAGCTGCTCAGGAGGCTGAGGCAGGAGAATTGCTTGAACCTGGGAGGTGGAGGTTGCAGTGAGCTGAGATCACGCCACTGCACTCCAGCCTGGGTGACACAGCAAGATTCTGTCTCAAAAAAAAAAAAAAAAAAAAGAAAAAAAAACAAAAAAAAAAACAAAAGAAATATACTCTGCAGATTCGAAGAGCAGAGATGCAAAAAGGAGGATGCCGAGGGCTGAGACGTGGAGATGAAACTGGGCAGAGGACAAATAGAAAGTTCAGGACACTAGGTCCTACTTACACTGTGGTAAGATGCTTCCTGAGGACACTTTGATGCTGCATTTTCAAAACATCTGCTTTGGTGGCTGACTTCCTCCCTAGCTGTTCTCTCTCAACACCCTTCTGCTTACCTATCACCCTCTTCATGCCACCTTTAACACTGTACACACAGCTGGCAGCACTGACTGTCCTGGGTCACCAGGTCCCTGTCTGCCTGACACTCTACACTCTGTGACCAACACTGATATTTAGAGGGAAGTTGTCTCAACAGAATTTTTGGGAAAAAAAATTTATGTGTCCATTTAATACATAGAAGGGAGGGAGAGGCCATTCCTGTGCTGCATTCCTCAGCCTCCTAGTCATTCTTAGAGGTCATGCTGACTGTTCTGACATCAAAACAGCAAGGGGAGGGCGAATATAAAATCTGTGATAACCTGAGTGTGCCAGGAAAAGTTCAAGAAACAGAATTGCATGTATGAACCCATCAATTTTCCAATCCCAAGTACCTAGAGAAGAAACGATAGTGATGGGGAGTGAAAAATTTCCCCCTGAAATAAAACAGAGTACTTTTCCTTGAGGGCTGTGAAGTTCAATATGCTTCAAAGGCTGACCGAATATAAATAAGATGACTTAAATCGACACCAGGGGGTAACTCAAGTCAAGGGAAAACACACCACAGGAAAACCCACAGATAGTTTCTTGATAGCACAATAAGTCATAACTACCTCTTCCACATTTCTGAAAGATTGTTTTTTTGTATATTTGCTGATGATTTAGATGAAGAAAGACAGGAAAAACAGTTTATTGTAGGTTTTATTTATTTTTGCAAATGTAGAACTTTCCCTTTGTAGGATATAATAAATTCCTCTTCAAAGGTTTTAGCCTATAAATTGTTAAGTACAATGAGTTCTGAGATCCTCTCCAAAGAACCAATGTAACAGTATGTTCAGCTCCCCTGTTCTTTGCTCTCCATTTTAAAGTTTAACTTCCTGGTTCTCTTTGCCCCCTTACCCCTAGTTTTAGTAAACAACTTTCCTGCCAGTTCTAATCAGTGGTTCACATCTGTTCCCCTGGTCATCTGCTTTGACCTAACTCACCTTTAGTTACCCGTTCTGTGACCGCCATTCCCACCAAACTGCTCACCCTGCCACTCTGGCTCATGTCCCTGCTCCCTTTAAAATAGTCAATCGGAATTAGCTTAGACTTTGCCGTCCAACCCTAGCCAGTTGGGGAATGACACAGCATTAGGGGCTATCTGCATCAGGGATAAGAACCCCTTCCCCTCCCCTGTTCGGGTGTGTGCTCACCGTTGCTCCATCTGTGAGACACATCCTTCTATAGAAGTAAATTGCCTTGCTGAGAAAACTTACATTTGAGTGCTATTTGCGGCACTGAAAATTTACATATAACACCTTGGAAAGATGTTATCACAGTTCACAGTTAAATTCCTTTGAACTGTGCAAGTCCTAATCCTAAAGTCTGGCCTTAAGTCCCAATAAAGCCTTAGTTTTTTAGTTTTTTTTTTTAGATGGTCTTAATTACTTCATTGACAAGAAGATTAATGGCTAGCATTATTTACTTACATAATGAAGGCCTAAGGCTAAATTCTAATGTTTCAGAAATAGAAACATTGCCATTGAAAGTACTTCATGGCCCAGAAAGCAGTGATAAAAGGACCACCAAATATACGTTGTAAATGTATTTAGAGGAACAGTATTTTGTGAAGATCTACATGAATGGGGGCCAGGGAGGTTACCTGAATTTCCTTGTCTGTTTCTTTCACTAGGAGATGGAGAATTTTCTAAAATGGATCCAGGTAAGCTTCCCATCTGGACTTGTTCCAGGCCTTCTGCAATGTCCACAGTATTCTTGGTCAGAGCAGCTTCCATCTGGGGGCTGCAATTCTGCCCAGAATGAGACACACTGACATCAGCCTGTGAAAAGGGAACAGCTTTGTTAGAGTCAAGATTTCCTGGTAAATAAAAACAGTGTTACAGGGTCTGCTTTGTGAATATTTAGCCAGCTAGTATCTGTGGTAGGCTGTATAGTACACAGAAAGCCAGAGATTGGGGTCCCCAATTCCCCGGGCCACAGACCAGGACTGGTCCATGGCCTGTTAGAAAGCAGGCTGCAGAGCAGGAGGTGAGCTGCAGGCTAGCCAGAGAAGCTTCATCTGTATTTACAGCTGCTCCCCATCACTCGCATTACTATCTGAGCTCTGCCTCCTGTCAGATCAGCAGTGACTTTAGATTCTCATGGGAGCACAAAGCCTATTGTGAGCTGCACTTGCAAGGGATCTAGGTTGCATGCTCCTTACAAGAATCTAAAGCCTGATGATCTGTCACTGTCTCTCATCACCCCCAAATGGGACTGTCTAGTTGCAGGAAAACAAGCTCAGGCAGGGCTCCCACTGATTCTACATTATGGTGAGTTGTATAATTATTTCATTATATATTACAATGTCTTCATGATAGAAATAAAGTGCACAATAAATGTCATGCTCTTGAATCATCCTGAAGCCATCCTCCCAATCCCAGACCATGGAAAATCTGTCTTCCACAAAACTGGTCTCTGGTGCCAAAAAGGTTGGCGACCACTGTTTTAAGGCACTAAATTTGTGTGAATTGGCTATAGCAGTAATAGAAAACTAATATAGTATCTAACAGGCATCTACCAGGTACAAGCTACTATGCTGAGCATTCTGGAGGATACCAAGAAAAACATGCATTCATCACTGAGTGTGAGAGTAGAGGTACGATGGTATTACAACAATTTTAAATAATGAAGCTATATTGTTTTTGCTGATTAAAAAAGTAATACAGGCCAGATGTGGTGGCTCATGCCTGTAACTCCAGTACTTTGGGAGGCTGGGGCAGGAGGATCACTGTAGCCCAGGAGTTTGAGACCAGCCTGGGCAAGATGGCAAAACCACATCTCAAAAAAAAAAAAAAAAAAGTGATGCAGACTTCATTGTAAAAACAATTAGATAATATAAAAGAGAATTGCAATGGTCAGGTTTATCTGTCACCTGGGCTAGACTATAGTAGCTAGTTATTCTTCAAACACAAATCTAGGTGTTACTGTAGTTTGTAGATGTGGTTAATATTTATAATCAATTGACTTTAAGTAAAGGAGATTATCTTTGATGATCTGGATAGATCTCATCTAATCAATGGAAAGGCATTAAGAGTAGAACTGAGGTCTTCCTGAGGAAGAGAAAACCTGCCTGTGAACTGCAGCTTCAACTCCAGCCTGTTATTTTTGACTGCCTGACCTATCCTATGGATTTTGATTTTCCTAGCCAGCCTTCATGACTGTATCAGCCAATTCCTTACAATTTACCTATCTACTTATCTGTCTATCCATCTATCCTACTGATTCTTTCCCTCTGGTAGAACCTTGATTGATAGAGAAACACAATAGAAAATAAGAAAGAATATCCTCTAGACAGAAGCACTATTACCATTTTACTATATCATTGCCCAGATGTATTTGCTCACATAATCTTTAAAAATAAATTGGAACTGGCCAATAAGCACATGAGAAGATGTTCACTTTATTAATCAGTAGGGGAATGCAAACCAAAACCACAGTGAGATACCACTTCATATCCTGTAGGATTGCTATAATGAAAATGACACACAATAAGAAGTGTTAGTGAAGATGTGGAGAAATTGGAACCCTCATACATTGCTGTACAAATGTGAAATGATGCAGTGCTTTCCAAAACACTTTGAGAGCTCTTCAAAAAGTTACATAGAGTTACCACATGACCCAGACATTTCACCCCTAAGTATGTACCCAAGCAAAATAAAAACATCTGTTCTTGCTAAAACTTACACACAAATGTTCACAATTATTATTTATAATACCCCAAAATTGGAAACAACCCAAGTGTCCATCAGCTGATGAATGTATCAATAAAATGTGGTAAGTCATCCAAAGGAATATTATTTGGCAAGAAAAAGAAATTTTAATGTCACTGACATATGTTGCAACATAGATGATACTTGGAAATGTTATGCTAAGTGAAAAAAGCCAATCAGAAAAGCCATTCATATTCAGAATAGAAAAATTTATAGAAACAGAAGATAGATTTAGCAGTTGCTTAGGGTGGGGGAGGCAAGGATTGACTGTTAATGGGTAGTCATTTCTTTGCAGAGGGCAAAAATGTTCTAAAATTAGATTGTGGTAATGGCTGTCAACTGTACATTTTAAATGGATGCTATGGTTTGAATGTGTTCCTTTCAAATTCAGGTGTTACCAATGTGATAATATTAACAGGTAAGATCTTTAAAAGTTATCAGGACATGCCAGATCCTCCCTCATTAATGGGACTGAGGTGTTTATAAACAGAGGCTTTGCTAACTTATTCTGCTTTTCTGCTACGTGAGGACAGAAGAGCAGCCCTCACCAATCAAACTTTCCATTGCCTTGATCTTGGACTTCTTTTGAGAAAGAAATATCTGTTCTTTATCATTTATCAAGTCCATGGTATTCTGTTATAGCAGCACAAACAGACTAAGACAGTAGGTGAATCATGTGAATTATATTTCAATAAAGCTGTTTTAAAAATAAAATAATTACATATAAAATGGTATTATATTTCTGTAACTTGCTTAGCAATATATAAAAAACATTTACCTATATCAACATACATAGGTCTACCTCTTTCTATTTAGTGATAAGAAGTAGCTACTTATCTGATGATGGCATTGTAGGTTATTATGTAACTATGCCACAGTGTATTTAACCAAGTCCTACTGAAGGATATCTATGTGTTTCTAACTTTTCAATACTAAGAACTGTGTTGGAATAATATCTGTGAGTATACATCACTGTGAACCTGTGAACCCATCCAATCATTCCATAAGAATGAACTTCTAGATGTGGATATACTGGGTCTAAGGATATGTACATTTTACATTAATATGTGTTTCCAGAAGGCTCTCCATAAATACTGCACTAATTTATAATCCCACCTTCTCCTTTCTAGGGTGTCTGTTTCTTCAAGCCACAATTTCATTCCTTGTAAATAGGTCAAAACAAAGCATAAAAATGGCCTCTCTGTGATTTAGTAAACCATTGATGACAAAATGCTGGTCTGTGTTAAATTTCTCACAGTTCCACAGCAAAATAAGAACAATGTAATGAGGTTTTCACAAAGCTGAATTAACTCGGTTTAAAGAACTGTCATTTATTTTTAGAGTAGTACATTTTCAATGTTAATGCGCTCAGAAGAAACTTTTATCATCCCTCCCCTGAACTACCATGTCGTCTCTCTCCAGGTGCTGACCCTCCGTTCCTTGCCAGTTTCCCACTTTTCATTTCAATGGATGTTAGCAACGTCTTCTCCGTCTAAGACACACATACCAGAGGAAGTCTCCTCAGTGTCTCCGGAAGAGATAAGAACACAAGCATCTTTCACTCAGTAATGTCTTCCCAGGATTCTCTTGATGTCAATTTTTTTTTTCAGTCAGAGTCTCGCTCTGTTACCCAGGCTGGAGTGCAGTGTCTCGATCTTGGCTCACTGCAACCTTCGCCTCCCGCATTCAAGCAAATCTCCTGCCTCAGCCTCCCAAGTAACTGGGATTACAGGGGTGCACCCCCATGTCCAGCTAATTTTTGTATTTTTAGTAGAGACGGGGTTTCACCATGTTGGCCAGGTTGATCATGAACCCCTGACCTCAAATGATCTGCCCTCCTTGGCCTCCCAAAGTGCTGAGATTACAGGAATGAGCCACTGGGCCCAGCCTCTTTTAATGTCTATTGATTTTACTTTTTGGCCCAAGGGGTACTCTTCTTTCCTGTTGAGTTTTTGAAGGGCCTCAGGACTCTGCCCTCCACTTCCTACTATTTTCTTTTAGAGACAGGGTCTCCATCTGTTGCCCAGGCTTCAGTGCACTGACTATTCACAGGCACAATCAAAGTGCACTTGCCCTTAAACTGGATTCAAGCAATCTTTCTGTCTTGGTCTCTGCAGTAGCTGCGACCACAGGCACATGACACTATGCCCAATCTCCCGCTCTCTGTAGCAAAGTCCTGCTGTACCGTGACAAAAGTTTGTATCTTGTTGGAGGTAGCAAAACGTATGAAAGAAGAAAAAAATGCCTGAATCGGTTCTTAATAAATGAGCTTCCAGTGGACAAGGAGAAAATGACATTCTAGGCAGAGGAAAAGCATACACAAGACAGGAAAATGAAGCCATAGGGTGTGTCTAGGAACATGAATTCCTCCAGTGTACCAGAAACAGATTGGGACAGATCGTGGAAGGCGCTGAGGTGAAAAAGGGAAGTATTTTGTGACAAGGAAAGGAGATTGATTCTATTTTGAATGCAACAGGAATCCTGTGTAGAATTTTAATCCTGGAAATAAATGAAAATCATCAGGAGGGTTTTCTAGAAAAATTACTCTTGGGTTAGTGCAACAGGAGTGGATAGAAGGAACAGAACAGGGCGATCCGTTGCAATTATTGCCATTGTCAAGGTGAGAAGTGATTAAACCTGAAAAAAGATGGTGGTAGTGAAAATGGGGGGAAGAGGTGGTTCCAGAAATATTAGCAAGTGCACTGTGAGAAGCAGCCTCTGAGAGCTTCAGTTTGAAGATGGGAGGTCCTTCTGACTCTAAAATTATGACTCTAGGCCAGAAACATTTTCTTGAAGAAAAATGAATTAAAAATAAGACCTTGTCATGAAACTCCTGGTATTTTCACAGTAAAAGCCAAACAAAATTTAAAAAAATATACAAACATGTCTAACCACTTTCTGGAATTACTCTAACCTTTGAAGTTCCTCAGAGGCTAAGTAGAAATTGCAATGGCTAGGTTATGGTGGTGTCTGTCAGGATCAGGGTTTCCTAATTCAGTTAGGGATTCTTGCATGCTTGTAGTGGGACTTACATAGCTTCTTATTACTGTGTTTACACAAAATGGTAACTCCAGCTACCAATATCAGTTCATTGCGTTGAGGGTTAATCAGTTCTGTGTCTCAGGGCTATGTGGGAAATCATAAAAAACCAACCAACCAAACAAGAAAGTAATAAAAAAACTCAGTGGATCTGAAATAGGAATTGGCACAAGGAGAAAGCCTAAACCAACAATGTGCTTTTCTCTGTCTCCTTCCATTCTTCATGGACACAGTTACTGCCCATGCAGACCCTGTAGAGTAAGCAGACCCATGAAAGGAGTCTTTACATACAACACATTACATGTAACACATGTTGCATGTTATATATATGTATGTGTGTGTGTGTTTTTTTTTTTTTTGAGGTGGAGTTTTGCTCGTTACCCAGGCTGGAGGGCAATGGCGTGATCTCGGCTCACTGCAACCTCTGCCTCCCGGGTTCAAGTGACTCTCTTGCCTCAGCCTTCCAAGGGGCTGAGATTATAGGCACATGCCACCACACCCAGCTAATTTTGTAGTTTTACTAGAGATGGGGTTTCTCCATGTTGGTCAGGCTGGTCTTGAACTCCTGACCTCAGGTGATCTGCCCCCCTCAGCCTCCCAAAGTGCTGAGATTGCAGGCCTGAGCTACCATGCCTGGCCATGTGTGTGTGTGTTTTATATGTATATAAAACATGTAACAAAAGAAAAGAAGATTGGGAGGCCAAGGCAGGCAGATCACCTGAGGTCAGGAGTTCGAGACTAGCCTGGCCAACATGAAGAAACCCCATCTCCAACAAAAATTAGCCAGGTGTGGTGGCGGGTGCCTGTAATCCCAGCTACTCAGGAGGCTGAGGCAGGAGAATCACTTGAACCCGAGAGGTGGAGGCTGCAGTGAGCTGAGATCACGCCATTGTACTCCAGCCTGGGTGACAGTGAGACTCCATCTCCATCTCAAAGAAAGAAAGAAAGAAAGAAAGAAAGAAAAGGAAGGAGATCCTATCTGATGCTCACAGTACATGCTAAAGGTAAAGATGCACATTATGTAAGTCATGTTGAACACTCTTTTCCTTCTTTCCAAATAAACTACTAGAAGCCAATATCTGCAGTGACAGTAAAACAAGTATTTTCACAAGTTTATTTCGGTTTGCAGATCCATCATTTTTTGAATGTAGAGAAGTACTGAGTTACAAACAGGGTCAGGTTTCATCATTTCCAAGTGGAGACTCTTGGACTTTTTCCAAATGGAAAAATTTAATGATTTAATAATAGTAACAACAACAATAACAACAACAGCAAAAGTACCCACATTGGAATTGAGAGCAAATTTGAATATTTTCAGTCTAAACGAGGGCTTTTCACAAAGACTTTCTGTACATTACAACTTGGAATAGATTTAAATACCACAACCTCAGTGACCTCACAACTGTGTTATCGAAGTTACTATAACTACTCGGATTTGGAATCCAGGCCTTAGCAAGGATCTCTACCCATCTGTTCTTATTTAGAGACAGTCTGCCTTTGAGCTCCGCTAGTGACCAAAACCTAAATTGTAGCAGACAAAACACACTCTTTTAGCATGTAACAACATAAACCAGCCTTCAGTTTCCAGAGCAGAAATGGAAGGTTCTTCTCTTTTGAAAATTCAGAATGTCTTTCAAACATCTTACCCATGTGCAACACATTCTGGAAATTTTATCCCAATTTCATAATGAGTGTAGACTTGAGAACAGACATAGTTTAAAGACCAGACATATTTATAAGTTAATTAAATCTATGCCTCTGAGGGATACGGTAGTGTTTTTGTTCTATACATACATGCAGAATTTATTTTTCACACCAATAAGGAGTATACCTGCATTAAGCCTGGGCAACATGGTGAAACTTCTCCACAAACCATCAAAAGTTTGCCAGGTGTGGTGGCTCCTGCCTGTACTCCCAGCTACTCAGCAGGCTGAGGTGAGAGGCTCTCTCGAGCCAGGGGATGTTGAGCCATGATCGCACCACTGCACTTCAACTTGGGTGACAGAGTGAGACCCTGTCAAGAAGAAGAAGAAGAAAGAAGAAAGAAGAAAGAAGAAGAAGAAAGAAGAGGAAGAAGAAGAAGAAAAAGAAGAAGAAGAAGGAGAAAGAGGAGGAGGAGGAGAGGAGGAGGAGGAAGAGGAAGAGGAGAAGAAGTATACTTGCACTATTATATGGGTAATGGTACTTGGGTACTTGAGGAGGGGAAGGGATGATGAGTGGAAGATTCTATCTTTTCCTTGGGAAGAAGTTGTAGATAAGTACAGATTCAATGTGTTTCTACATTTCAATCAACTTAATTTTGTACCTCAGTGTCTTGGGGATAAATTTTTTTATCAATTTTAGGTAGAATTTAAAACTTGTAAATTATAAGCTAACAGCTATGTATTGAAATCATCAGCATTCCAAAAAAGGTATTGCTTTTAACTACAGACATGTGGTTTGTTTGTTTGTTTGTTTCTTGTGGATTTTTGATTATTTGTTTTTTGGTCTGGATATACTACCTTTGTTCTATAGCTTTTGGGAAACATATTCACCAAACAGCTTGAAGGGAATAATCTGTCAAGGCACCCTGGAGCTAAAACCTTCTTAAGTCAGATTATTAGCAGATGTATTTTATGAATATACTTGTCTGTAGACATATAGGAAGAATTTCTTCAAAATTCGATTTTCCTAGTTCACTTCTAATAAGTGTAATTATAAATAGCAACTATCCAAACATTCAGAAATACAATTGCTTAAAAAGTTGGATTTTAAGAAGTAATAAACCCCCCTTTACTGACAATCAACTAGAATTTTCTTATCAGGTATTAGGAAAAAACTGCACAGGGAGACCACAGATTCCAATGCAGCCTTTTTTCTTTTGTAACATGCAAGGAATTTTGAGTTATTCATATAGAAGAAAAATACTTCTCCAACTAAGAAAAGTTTCCTATGCTTTTCTTATTGTTATGCATTATTTTATTTCTGTAGCTTCTCACCAGTTTAGACTAAAGAAAAAGCGAAGGGGAAGTCTGTATATAGATCTCAAGAAATTTAATTTAGAATATTTCAAAGTCATGTTACTAAGAAACATAAATATTTCATTCAAGCAAACACATTTATTTCATTTTAAAGATCCTGCTGAACTACGGAACCCTAAGGCTTATGTATTTATGAAAGTTGTGAAAGAAACTATTACTATTCCGGTATCTATAGTGTTTAATTAATAATAATCATACCTTTCCCATATCAGATTTCTAAAGTCAAGTGCTTGGGGCTAGGAAAGAAGGTATATGCAGAAGTTGACTCTCAGTCTATTTTCAGGTTATTTTAAAGTTGAATTTCCTCCTTGCAGACTGTCATTACTCTAGTTATGCTACTAGGAGACAGGAAGACACTAAGGAATCTTGAAATCAAGAGGGACATGCAGTCACTCAAGAAACATTCATTAGTGCCTGATCTGTATCACGCAATGTAGTGAGAACTGGAGATATGAAGATTAAAAAACAGTTCCTGTCCTCAAGGATGAAATGCAAACATAGAAACAAATAAATACAACAAAATGCTTTGAAATATGATAGGAGAAGGTATAAGATCAACCCTGCCAGCATGGTGGCAGAGGTTGGGGGTGGGAGGTCATGAAGAGCTTCAGGAGGAGTGACCTTGAGTGTCTTGAAAAATAGGTACACATTTGTCATATGGCCCAGGAGAGGAAGAAGGAAAAATCTGGAACGAGAAGAAACAGCAGGTGCAAAGGCATGGAGCAGAATGGGCTTGGGGTACAAGTCATAAGGTTTGTCTGCAGTGTGGGGAGAGACAGGACTAGAGCAGTTAGCAGAAGTCAGATCCAGGATGGGCTAGGACAGCAGGCTAAGTAAGGATTGAGGATTTTATCTTATATAATCATTGAAATAAATTATATCATGCACTTATTCTGCATCAGGCACTGGTATGAGCACTTTACATGTACTGAGTCATTTAATCCTCACAATAACTCTATAAAATAAGTACAGTCATCCCTAGCATCAGTGGGCGATTGGTTCCGGGACCTCCCTTGGATACCAAAACCCATGATGTTCAAGTCCTTTAGAGAAAATGGTGTAGTATTTGGATACAATCCATGCACATGCTTCTGTATACTTAAAATCATCTATAGATTACTCATCAATGCCTAAAACAATGTTAATGCTATGTAAATAGTTGTTTTACTGTATGTTTAAAGCACAATGGCAATAAAACATGTTCAGTACATGTTCAGTACAGTTTTTAAACATTTTTCATCTATGCTTCTTGTATCCCTGAATTTGGATCCTATAGATAGAGAAGCCCTACTACGTGTATTATTACTACCCTCATTTTACAAATATGAAAACCGGGGCACAGAGAGGTTAAATAATTTAACCAAGGTCAAACAACAAATAAATAATAAATCTAGAAATCAAATCTAGGTTGTCATGCTCTTGACCATTGGTTTATGTGTCCTACCTAATGGGTTGGGGACTCCTTTTTAACGGAAGACTGAGATAATCAGATTTTATTTTAGAAAGATCCTTCTGGATGTCATGTGGATGATGAGAGGAGGAGGTCAGGTGGGGAAGGAAGTAGAGAAGGGATCCAGGGAGAGCAGTTAGGAGACTTGTACACAAATCCAAGCAAGAGGTGATAATTATCCTACCCAGGAAATTTAGGTTGAAACTCAGGAACCTTCCTGGGCCTTGGAGTGGCTTGTCTCAGAAGACATAGCGTATTTGGCACTTGGAGAGGATTGGTGTTTAGTATCCCCTCCTATGCTATGCAACAAAATTTGTTTCAGCAGTAACCATGAGATGGAACAAATGACAATGGCCAGAAAAGAAACACAAAGTGTGAACATTCCCTTCTGTTGAAGTCTTATATGTAATCAGGCAAGCAAAAGAAATAAACAATAAAATAAAGATTTTATATGAAAAGGGGGACAAGAACAATGGATTAGCACTTTTAAATCACATTCATGTCTTTTTGAAAAATGGGAGAAAGTATTTCTACATATTAGTCCAAAGCGATCATGAGTTCACCAGGCCGATAGGAGAAGGTCTGAGGAGGGCATCCCAGGAAAGGGAATGGCACAAGTAAAGGCATGAAGCTGTGAGACATTTGGTTTAGCAGACCCAAGAGCCCACAAGTGACAGGCACCAGTGAAGAGAAGAGGAGTTAGTGAGACAGAATGGGATCAAACTAAAGGGTTTTGCGCACGAAGGGAAATTTTTCCCTTGGAAAGACAGGTGGCAGTGTGGAGGAGAAACTTGTTAGGATTCTGACAGGAGAGGCAGAAAGACCCCATAAAAGGTAATGGGTCCCTATACATAGGCAATGGCAGTTTCAGGACTGAAAGCAGAAAACGGTGTTAAGATGGATGGTCATTTAGGCACAGGTGTCCCCCAGTGCACCAGGTACTAAGTCTGGAGTCAGCCTTCACTAGATTCTGGTTTGCTTGTTTTGAAATGTACTCCAAGAGCCCAGCAGATGTGTCCCACGTGTAGTAGGTGCTGTAACTGGCACTTAATTGTGTTTTGCACAGTGCCTGCTGAGACCAAGTGTGTGCACTTTAAACAGTAGCTCCAAAAATGACCCTTCGGACAGGTTGCCATAAGTCCCAGTTTGCTGGGCTTCAGTCAGGCTCTTTGGGAAAATGTATTAGTAGGGTTCCCTTTCACTCTTAAAAGCATGATTTTGATGATAAATTATATGATAGCCTTATCTCTGGATGTGGCCCCTCTGAAATGGACCCTTGAGGGTTGCTAGCGCTCTCTGTGGAATCTAGAGGGTGATAAGGATACAACGAAATTGTGGACCTTGGGCCGGGCGTGGCAGCTCACACCAGCCTGGCCAACATAATGCAACCCCTGTCTCTACTAAAAATACAACAAATTAGCCAGGCGTGGTGGCAGGCACCTGTAATCCCAGCGATTCAGGAGGCTGAGACAAGAGAATCGCTTGAATCCCAGGAGGAGAAGGCTGCGGTGAGCGGAGATCCCGCCATTGCACTTGCACTCCAGCCTGGGCAACAAGAGTGAAATTCCATCAAAGAAAGAAAAGAAGAAAGAAAGAGAGAAAGAGAGAAAGAAAGAAAGATCATGGACCTCATTTCTGCCTCAACCAACTCATCCCTCTAGGTTTCGCTCTGGAAAAAATTCCCCATAATGTCTCCAGAAGAATTACAGGCCATGCAACTTTGAAGAATTATGGAAAAGAGTATTGGAACAAAACTTTCGAAAACTAAATTCTACCCTAGCCATGCCCTCAAGCTAGCTGTGCAGCCTCAGGCAAGTCATCTACCTCTCTGGGCCTCATGATTCTCATCTATGAATCGAGAGGATGCAGCTAGTTGGATTCCGAGATCTCTCCCAGCTCTAAGTAACTACCAAAGGACCTATTTTCCAGAAGCCTATAATATATGGCATTCCTAGGGACTCCAACCTTCCCTGGAGAATCACAGTCAACTGTAGCCCTGTGCAGAGCACACTGCTCATCCCGTTATTCCTTGACTCTGCCCTGAGGTGTGATCACCTTCACAATCTCTTGAAACACCAAGAGCTCTCAAAATTGATCCTAAAGCCATATATCTGTATCCATACTCTCTACCGATATAAATAGATTTTGATATTTATCCATCTATCTATCTAGTACTGGTTAAGACCGCAGTTAAACACGGGCAGAATAAAGTTGTTCTCACGTGTTCACTAGGCTGGCTGTGGACCTTCACCGACCCTGCTCCAGACAACTACTGTTGCCCCCAAGAGTGGAAATCGCAAGGCCTCCCAGGCAAAAGGCTTTATGTCTGTTTGTTTATTTATTTATTTTCTTTCTTTCTTTTTTTTTTTTTTTTTTTTTTTTACCTTGAATCCCTCTTCCCAGCCCTTCCTGGGCGTGGGGCCACGTCTCCGGTCTTCAGCAGGTTGGGAAGGTCCGCAGCCCATGCTGCGCCCGTGCGCTCCTCCTCCGCCCGTGCGCTCCTCCTCCGCGGGCTTGGCTGCTGTGCACCCCGTGCGAGCGCTCCCGGCCGCGCTCCGGCCCCGGTAGTCCCACGCTCCCACGCTCCCGCGCTCCCGCGCCCCTGCTCCTGCCCCTGCCCCTGCTCTGCACTCAGCCGCCACTCGCCTCTGCCACTTCTCGCGCTTAAACGCTGGGCAGGACGCGCTGGGTTTCTGGGCAGTCGCCAGGCGTGGTTACCACAATAAACGGCGTCATGGGGACCTGGGATGATCTGGGCGGCGATAGGAGGCGTCTAAATCACAGCTAGGATGCAAACGGCAGCCCTATCCAGAGCGAGGGGCCTGGGGAAGGCCCGCTGCCTGGCTGCGGTCCTTTTAAAAGTACCAGACTCGCAGGCATCTCGCGGGAACCTCTAATTTTTCCCCTTTGTAAGGCACGATGTGTGTGACACGCCCCTACTCCTGCTGCCTGGGCCACACGCTTGTTTTCAGACAGGGTCGGTACTGTGTGGAAGGCGACCGTGTGGGAGGCGAGGCAGGTGTCCAGTCACAGAGACGGTTCTCGAGGGCCGGAGGACAGCACCAGAAGGCAGTGCCACACACCGGGTGACCTCAGAAAGACGGTCGCATAAACAGAAACCCACACGACGAAGAAACCCAGATAGTTAGGACCATAAACCGCTCAGTAGCCGCCAAATGGATCACGCAAATCATTTTAATGGCAGGTGCATTTTATGAACTGTTAGGCTGTATGGAAAGAGCATGGCTGTGTATATTTCTAGCAGAGAATTAAATCAAGAAGTTGTTATCCGTCAAAAAAGGCAGACCAGGAAGACTGATCAAATGAACAAGTTTGTCTTTTCTGGATATTTTCTTTTAATCTTAATTTTTATTTTATTTTTTTGAGAGGGAGTCCAGCTCTGTTGCCAGGCTGGAGTGCAGTGGTGCGATCTCAGCTCACTGCAACCTCCGCCTCTGGGTTCAAGCGATTCTCCTGCTCCTGCCTCAGCCTCCCGAGTAGCTGGGACTGCAAGCGAGTGCCACCACACCCAGCTAATTTTTGTATTTTTAGTAGAGACGGGATTTCACTATGTTGGCCAGGATGGTCTTGATATCTTGACCTCGTGAGGCCGCCCACCTCAGCCTCCCAAAGTGCTGGGATTTACAGGCGTGCCTCACCACTCCTGGCCCTTAATTTTATTTTATTTTTTAAAGAATTAAAACAGGAACTGAAAGGAATCTTAGAAGTCTCCTATCAATTCTTTTTTTAGGCTTAGAGAAGTTGAATGACTTTTCAAGGTCATCAGGGAGCTGGCTAATGAAGGTAGGATGGGGAACTAGGGGCCTGACTCAGCTTCCCCACGTATCCATAACACCAGGAAAGTACAGCTGAGGATTCTTGGAGGTGAAAAAATCCTGGTTCCTTCCAAGGAAACTAATGCTCAGCTCTGTGATAGAAAGCCGATTACTTACAGCATTTAAACTCATTTCACTCTGGTATTGCATATTGCTGTCAATTTTCCTTTTACTAAAATTAAGGAAGAGGAAAGAAGAGGAAATGAAACTCTACTCAAAGTAGTATAACTATGGTGCAAGAAACATTAAAGATTTATCGAATGAAAAGTTGAAAAAGGCAAAAATGGTGTTGGGGGAATATCTGATAGTATTAACTCATAGGTGTCATAAGTCACATGGAATGCCCTAACTGGAAACTGGGGGAAATTCTCAATTAGAATATTCCAACACAATACCAATAAAATGTTTCTGAGCAAGTTCAATGGATGTTAGTAGAATTGTAAGAGTAAAATACTGCACACCACTTTTTTTCTTTTAAGGCTTTCTGTGAACAGAGATTTGCTGAGAAAGAGTAGGTGGTACCCAAGTGTGTTGTGCAGGAGTTGTCTGCAGCACCCTAGAACTGCAGTGTGTAAACTAAAATAAAATCCTAAGCCCACTATAGACAGAACAGACACCCTCTGAGCCAAGGCGACCCTAGAAAAAGTTAAAAACCAAGTTCCCGGCTATGATAGAAGGAGAGGTCAGACACGTCTTTGTTTTTTATATCCCGTTTCTTTTGTGGTTTAGACACAACAACTGATTAGCATATGTTAAAATAGAGACCAGAAGATTGACAGAACAGGCCGGTGTGGTGGCTCATGCCTGTAACCCCAGCACTTTGGGAGGCTGAGGCGGGTGGATCACCTGAGGTCAGGAGTTCGAGACCAACTTGGTCAACATGGTGAAACTCTGTGTCTACTAAAACTACAAAAATTAGCCATGCGTGGTGGCGGGTGCCTGTAGTCCCAGCTACTTGGAAGGCTGAGGCAGAAGAATTGCTTGAACCTGGAAGGTGGAGGGTGCAGTGAACCAAGATGGCATCATTGCACTCCAGCCTAGGTGGCAGAGTAAGACTCCCTCTCAAAAAAAAAAAAAAAAAAGATTGACAAAACAGACTCTTTGTGGCAGTAACATACCAAATTATAAATAGGACCTAAGGCAATGCCAGACAAGGGTTAAGTCATATACCTCTATATTTAAAAAAGAAACTATATTCTAACCTTGCTAGGAAGTTTTCCTTTTTCTCTAGCAGCTAAACAAGCACTGGCTAGAAATAAGCAATCTTATGACAAGTTACAGCTCATTCAGCTCACAGGCTCTGACTAACTGATCCCCTGCAACACCAGGTGATAAGGCCACCTACCATGGACTGTTTCTGGCCAGTTGACAGAGGTTGTGCACTTGCGTACTTTATGTTCTCAAAAGACCTTTTGATATATAGGACTTAATTGTAATACATTTATATGTTAAATCATCCTAAAGTGAACATGGGGTCATACGTTAACATGCACATTTGTTTAATACATATGCATCAGAACCACCGTTATGAATATTCATAGCTCCTCCTATAACCTGTTGAATATATATGTTTAGCCAGTCTGTTCAGGATAAAGCTGTTACCCCAACCCCTCCTCCTTTGAAGCGCCTGTCTCTGGTCTTTGAATGAGGCAAGCTTCCCAGCCTGAAGAATGACCACCTTGCAGGCTGTAACCCTTTCTGTGAAATGAAGTGTTCTCTCCTTTCCACATTTATAGATACCGTGTGTGTGTTTTTAAGTTGACGTATCCAAAGCTGTGAAAATGCCCTTTTTCTATGGGTCGGTTAGGGCCAGTTTTTGCTGACTGATGGAGCTGATTAACAGGAAATTTGGCCCCAGTTGTTAAATGCAGCTGTTATTACAATTAAATTATATAAACTTACAATTCAACTAATTATGTTAAAAAACCATGGTAATAAATACAACCAGACTTTGAGTAGCAAGGGTATAGAACACCTCTGAATATGAAATTGTTACTACAAAAACAGAAAACAGAAAAGAAAAATGGAAGACAGGAGAAAGAAGTGAGGAGGAAAATGAAGGAGAAGAATTAAGACCAAGTCCATTAGACAATCAAGTATAGAAGAAAAGAAACACTGGCCTCATTTTATCAAGGAATTTTCAGTCTAGGAAGATCTTTATGCATAAAATTACATCTAGGAGCCCTGATGTTACACCAGCTGCTTATTTCTCTTCCCTGGTAGAGAAATGATCTTTGTAATTAGTGGGTCAGGGTGAAAGAGAGAAGAAAATCCTCACTTGCCATCATCCAAACTTAGGAGTCGATTTTCTCTCTATTCTGTTATAAGGTTAACCTGCATGGGATGCAGAATAAACCAAAGAGCAGCCGTGTCTCCCTGAAGTACTCTGAGCAATAGTATCTTAGGGCAGGGTCAGTCGCAGGCAGCCCAGAGGCTTCCAATTCCACAGTGGAAGCTTTCTGATTTCAGTCCCAGCTCCAAGCTTTTTGCAGAAGTGGAAAGTCACATAGAGAAATCAGTTCTAATCCCAATGCCACATTTACTAAGTTTACTGGCATTCTTCCATAAATAGAAAAATTATGTGCTGATTTTCATTCCCAAACATGTCTCAATGGACTAATTATTACAGTAATAGCTAATATTTTGAGTGCCTGTTAAGGATTAAGTAAATGAGAGCAGCTAGTGGCTAAAGCTGGCATTTCTACTTTATCTGCCTACTATTGGTTTAACGCAAAGACTGGAAAACTGTGACCCACTGGCTGTATCTTGCCCACTCTGTCTTTATAGGACACAGGAGCTAAGAATGGATTTTGTGTTTTAAGTGGCCAAAAAAAAAAAATGAAGGAGAATACGGTTTGATGATTTGTGAAAATTATTTGAAATTCAGATGTCAGTGTTTGTAAATAAAGTTTTATTGGAACACAGACATTCCCATTTGTTTACATATTATCATCAATGGCTGCTTTTCTGGCAGAGTTGAATTGTTATGGCAGAGATCATATGGCCTGCAAAGCCTAAAATCTTTATTATCCAGCCTCTGATGGAACATGTTTGCTGATCCCAGATTTAAAATGATAAAGTAACTCCCAAAAATGTATTAAATAACTACATGGAACTCGAGCAGCCAGAAAGAGTTTGTGCTACTTTCAGAAGGGCAAAAAACTCTGAGGGTATAAATGCCACACAAGAGAATTTATCTAATTAAATAACAGAATTCCCAGGACTGTAAAACATGTTAAGTGGCTTCATTCAACTGATAAACCCCCCATGCTTCGCTGAAGCATTCTGTTCAGCAGGAGGGCTCCAGGGCAAGAACTTCACTGCATCGCCCTGCTGTTTTGCATCTGAGATGTAGTACAGGGAGCACTGCGGCTTCTGGAAAAAGTTAAGAGGGCACCAGCTTGTAGGAAACGGGTGGGATTTTGAGTGCCATCTTGAATTCAAGATCTAATTTTATTTTTTAATTTAATTTAATTTAATTTTTTTCGAGATGGAGTTTTGGTCTTGTTTCCCAGGCTGGAGTGTAGTGGTGAGATCTAGGTTTACTGCAACCTCCAAGTCCTGGGTCCAAGCGATTCTTCTGCCTCAGCCTCCCAAGAAGCTGGGATTACAGGTGTGCACCACCATGCTAAGCTAAATTTTGTATTTTTAGTAGAGATGAGATTTCACCATGTTGGCCAGGCTCGTCTTGAGTTGGCCAGGTTGGCCACTCCTGACCTCAGGTGATCTGCCCACCTTGGCCTCCCAAAGTACTGGGATTATAGGCGTGAGCCACCACGCCCGGCCCAAGATCTAATTTTAAAATCCCCTGTTGTTCTGGTTCTTCACGTCCTTTTGCCAGACATTTCAACCCAAACATTTTATTTCTGGAAAACAGTGACCCCTCACCCCTCATATACATTGTGTTGCTTAGATATGAGGGGTCTCTGAAGTTTCTGGCTTCTAAATCTGCTGGGGTCAGTGGCCTCAGCAACTGTACCAAGCACGTTTAGGAAGCTCACAAATCTGTCTATGAACAGTTGTGTGATAAGGAGAACTACTACTAAAGGAAATTTGTATTGGAATTATTATCATTACACACACACACACACACACACCCCACATTTGCGTAATCAAGATTTTTGCAATTCATGTGTCCACACTTGCAAGAACACCAGTAATGAATGAATCAAGTTGCCCCAAAATACAGAGTCCAAGTATATTTTAGGTATCCCTTTAAGAGACTTGGTTTGACAGATTCTTGCAGAGAACAACAGAAATAAATAAGCCCGCAAACAGGGGAACAATTGTTTGTGGAACCTTGGCATTAAGCTAACAATCTTGATATTTGCTTATTCAACACAAACTGGGTAAATACAGAGAGTAAAACACCAGTCTCAGGGTAATAACTCAGAGAATGGCAGATTAACAGCAAATGTAGCTGTAATAATCTCATAGAATTATAAGACTTCCACTTACATCTACCGTTAAGAAGCAGCTCTGAACTGCGTTTAGATATTGTATAGATCTAATACTGTGCTGAGAGTTTAATGGGGATGTGTAAAAGGAGAAACAATACTTGCTGAATGGCAGTTGGAAAAGGCAAGCTTGCTTTTTAGAAAGCTGTAACAACTCTTAAGGTTACACATGGCAATTTTCACACACTGATATTCTCACAATTAAAGAAAAGTAATATTTAAATGATTTTCACTGCTTCCAATTTTGGCAGTACGTGGGCACCAAGCACTGAGACTTTTCGAATTAGTGGTGTGATTTTTTCCACGCTGGCCTTGAACATATTGTTTGATGCTCCAGGGGAGTTTGGCTGCTTGAAGAACTGAAAAAATGAGGGGAAGAACAAAGCTCTCTCAGAAACTTGATTTTTTTCTCCACTGGAATGTGGTGGAAAGAATGCCAGGCCGGCTCCGTCCCTTCTGATCCCAGCCCTGCTCTGGGCTAGTGGATCAGCCTCAAGGAAGCCATTTAATATCTGGGGGCTGGACTGGGAGGTGCTGGATGTTTAATTGTTCCTGGAGCACTGGTTCTCAAAGCGAGGCACTACAGCGTTTGTTTTAGAACAGCCTCTGCTACTTGTTATCAGTGCATATTCCTAGCTACAAGAACAAGGGTGCTGGATCGGAACCTGCAGGACTGGTGCCTTGGAATCTGTGTTTTCAACGAGGATCTCCTGTTATTCACATGCACAGGGATGACTGACACATTGCAGAGAGCAGAGGAAAAAAACTTGGGCTTCCGAGAGAGACTGACCTGGTTTCACATTTGACCTTGGGACGTTATTTCACCTTCCTAAGTCCTAGTTTACTCTTCTTTAAGAAAGGAGATAGTAGGCTGGGCATGGTGGCTAATGCTTGTAATTCCAGCACTGAGGTCAGGAGTTCAAGATCACCCTGGCCAACACAGTAAAACCCTGTCTCTACTCTAAATACAAAAAAAAAAAACATGCATGGTGGTGGGTGCCTGAAGTCCCAGTACTTTGGAGGCTGAGGCAGGAGAATTGCTTGAACCTGGGAGGCAGAGACTGCAGTGAGCCAAGATCCCACCACTGCACTCCAGCCTGGGCAACAGAGTGAGACTATGTATAAAAAAAAAAAAAGAAAGAAAAGAAAAAAGGAGCTGGTAATAGTACCTATCCTCTAGGGTTATTAGGAGAATTAAATTAGAAAAAAAAACAAAGGCCTGAAAAGTGCTTCCTTTATAATAATTATGCAATATATGACAATTGGGATGATTTACACATTTGACATTTAGGGTAGATGTATTTTTTATTGTAAAAGTAGATAAAATTATAAATTCTGGCTGAATTTCACAAATTTATCAAATTAGCCTTACTGCAAGTGAAGAAAAAGTTTTTTGTAAAATAATCTGGTTTTAAACAGATTTTTTTAAAACCAGGAGCTTGATTACATCTCATTTTATATCATTTTCATCAGGCCACAGAGCTTTAGGAAAATCCAGGCTGGGTGTGGTGGCTCACGCCTGCCATCACAGCACTTTGGGAGGCCGAGGCAGATTACCTGAGCCCAGGAGTTCAAGACCAGCCTGGGCAACACGGCAAAACTCTATCTCTACAAAAAATACAAAAAATGAGCTGGGCATGGTGGCATGTAGTCCCAGCCACCTGGTTGGCTGAGGTAGGAGAATCACCTGACCCTGGGAGGTTGAGGCTGCAGTGAGCTGAGATCGCACCACTGCACTGCAGCCTGCACTATAGTCTGGGTGACAGAGTAAGACCCGGTCTCAAAATAAAAACGAAAAACAATAAAATCAGAAAAGTGTACAAATACTGTGTCATGTAGATCACCAACTAGACTCTAGCATTACCCTCGTCGCAGTGGCTGTCCCCACTCTTCTTCTCAGGAAGCTCCCTCCTGAGCACGGATGGGGTTTGTATAAGTCCCATGATTCTCGCTTCTTTTGCTCACACTCTCCTTCCCTCCGTCTTCTTTCATTTGGCTCTGCAATTATAGCAGCTACAGCGAGCTGCCTGTTCTCTGTCTTTTTCAGAACAAGCTGCAGTGAGGGCCTGATAGTCAAAATTACTTGGAGGAAAATTACAGCTCTTCTCCCCTAGAAAGTCTGCTGAGCCTCACCAGGAGAATCTCACAGGGAGGCTGCTATCAATTCTTTCTGCAGGGACTGTGAAACTCAGGTACAAGTCTAGTAGGGTGGGAGTGGGGTGGGAAAGTGAAGAAAGGGCAGGGGGAGAGATGGGGAGAGAGAGAGATGGATTGAGAAAGGGTTGGGACACCTTTCCCAAACAGATGAGGGTGCATGAATGTGCTGGGGACCAGCTTCCACTGGGAAAGAGGAATTTCATTCTTCAACCTTCCTCTGCCTGAAGGGGCTTCATCTTCACACCAGGTGGCACCAGCATCATTGCTTGTAGAAGTGGCTCTGCCACTTTTAATTTCTGAAACATGTATTGTGCACCTATTAAGTACTCAGCTGGGCCCCCCCTGTTGGCCCACTTTCAGCTGCGTATTGCCAGATGGAATTCTCATAATGACAACCGTTAAGGGAGTAGAGGAGCCCAGGCAGAGACTGATGCACTGAGAGTGAGCAAGTGTCATTTATTCCTAAAAAAAATAAAATAACAAAGTCTGTGCCATCTTGGAAGGGGCATGTGCCAGCAAAAAACTCTTGCTCAGTTTTGTAAGTGGCCCTTACTGTCCAGGTCAGTTTTTAAATGTGGTTTCCCACCTTGCCACCACACTTCCAGGTGCTAAGATTAAGTAAGTGTGTCAGTCAAAAAAAAGGTTATGCTGTTTCACACTCAATAGGGTACATAGCTGGCCCTTGGTATCTGGGTATCTGGTATCTTCAGGTTTTGCATTCACAGATTCAGCTACCACAGATTGAAAACTTAAAAAAATAAGAATACAACAATAAAAAATAATGCTAATTAAAAACAATACAGAATAACAACTACTTACATAGCATTTACAGTGTCTTAGGTATTGTAAATAATCTGGAGATGATTTAAAGCATATTGGAGGATATGTGTAATTTATATGTGAATAATATGTCAGTTTATATAAGGGACTTGAGCATCCATGGGTTTTGGTGTCCGTAGGGTCCTGGAACTTGGGGAGACAGAGGGATGACTGTACATCAGCCTGCTCAGAAATGTTTTGCAGAATCCATGATTGAGGATCTTTGTACTAAGCCTTTCTTGAGGGAGTGTCTCAGACTCAACCAACCTCAATTTTCCCATGAATTCTTCTTCATTGCCTTCCTAGATTGCTACTCCGCATCTCAGCTGACCCAATACCAACAAATTCCAATAGTATCTCCAATTGCCTGCTATGTTAAATTTTAACTTTATAACCAAACATTATTTGCTACTTCCATCTAACCAAGACAGTTTCCTTATGATGCACATACATTTGTTTAGTTCACAATTTGTTTTACGTTTGCTTATTTGTTCATTATAGCAAGTATTTATTGAGCCCCCACTGTGCACCAGATGCTTTCCTAGGTGCTGGGGAGACAGGAAAGACCAAAATGAAGCCCCTGCCTTCATGTGCCTTATTGTTTAAGGGAGCAACAGAATATATATATATATGTATTCAGAATTATATATATGCGTGTATATATATGTGTGTGTGTGTGTGTGTGTGTGTGTGTCTGTGTGTGTGTGTATATATATACATATATACTTTTTTTTTTTTTTCGGAGAGAGAGTTTTGCTCTTGTTGCCCAGGCTGGAGTGCAATGGTGCAATCTTGGCTCACTGCAACCTCCAAACCTCCACCTCCTGGTTTCAAGCAATTCTCCTGCCTCAGCCTCCTGAGTAGGTGGGATTACAGGTATGCAATTCCATGCCCAGCTAAATTCATATTTTTAGTAGAGATGGGGTTTCTCCATGTTGGTCAGGCTGGTCTCGAACTCCTGACCTCAGGTGATCCACCTGCCTCGGCCTCCCAAAGTGCTGGGATTACAGGCAAGAGCCACCGCGCCTGGCCGGGGCAACAGAATCAACACATAAGTGAACATATATCATGTGAAGTAGTAGAAAGTGCCGGGCAGAAAATAAAAGTTGGAAAAGGATGGAAAGTACTGGAGGGGTGGTGTGATTTTAGGCTGGAGCATCAGGAAAGGTAGAGAAGAAATGAATGTTATGGATGTAAGTGGGTGGAATGCTCCAAGCAGAGGGACTAGCAAGTGAAAGTGCCCGTGGTAGAGGCATACTTGGCACATGCAAGGGACTGTGTAAAGCCCAGTGTGGCTGCATGGGGGTTTGGAAGATGTAGGGACAAGGCCAGAGAGGTAGCTAATGTCAGCATCGTTGCTGTTAGGACTGGGTGGGACCCCAAAAGATGTATTAAATAGCACCATCTAGTTTTTGTTCTGGAGGAGGTCATGTGTTAATATACTAATTATATGAGATGCAAGAGAGTCAAAAGGGGTTAATGTATCAGGGTACAAGCCTAGGATATGGTTGCTCCTGCCTCCCCTACGTCCACCTCGCCTGCACATATCCTGCTAATTCTTATTCCCTTTGTAGAATTTCTCTGGCACTCAGCAGAGGATGATACCGTATTGCGTGACAAAATGCTGTCATTTTTATTCCAAATATATTTTACTTTACAAACAGGTGGTGTTCTTAGTGATGGGGATGTTGCTCAGACATTGATGTAACTTCAGCAAACACTGCAGCGGGGAACATTCTTCTCCCCTGACAGGTTTTATAGCAACCGCACCATCAGTCCTTTTTAGCACAGTCTCTGAAAACTTAAAAGGAGTCATTGAAGAATTCTCTATAATGGGAGGGCCTAACACTTTCCTGCTGAGTTTATTCTTGTTCCCTCTAGACTTAATCCCAACTGACTATTAATTAGACTGAATATTTACCAGATAAATGCAGAATGGACAACAGTGATGGATATTTGCAGTCATCTTAGCAAGGATCCTTGCCTAGCAGGGAGAATCTTAATTTCAAAGGATTCTACATAATGTAATAAGATTGTACTTTCAATTGTTCAGAGCAGATGTGATATGACTTCAAACTTCTAGAGGGAAAATTTCAGCTTGTTATCTTCTTAGACTTTTAGCTTGCTTTGAGTTAAATTCACCAATAATTTTAGAATTCTTTTCTTATTCTGCTAGGAAAACAAGTTTAAAAAAATTATAAATTCCTGCAAGAGAAAAATAGAGGCATTTCACCTGTCCCTTTTTCTCAGTCTGTTATACAAAAAGAAACAGAGGGTAAAACAGAAAAACTATCTCAATTTTGTATGATTATCATATCTCTAGACAGCTTCTAGAAATTCAGTAGAATGATGACTACCACCTTCTGCACTTTTTTCTGATGCAACATGGTCCAGATAGATTTCTGCTTCCAGTCAAGATAGAGTAACAAACACCAGATTTACCCTCTCAAGGAAAAAAAAATTAATAAAAAGCCTAAATATGTGAAACAATGGTTGTCAAGACATTGGATGTCAGGCAATGAAAGACATCACTGAGAGATGGAAAGTTAAGAGAGTTCTATGATTAACCCCAGCTAACTACCTTGAAAAAGTTTCTAGATGGTACTGCAGGGAGAGGAAACCCCAGCAGAGCCCTGTGGACTGCCTGAATTGAGGAAAAGGAGCTGAGAATCAAGGGAGGAAAAACTGGCTAGAGTTTGCAGAGCAAAGTAGCTAAAAGGAGACAGAGGGAAAATTCTGGAGAGTTGCAGAGGGTCCCCTTGAGTATTTTACCGAGGACTGGTCAATACATGCATATGAGAAAGCCACCTGAGGCTGGGAAAATAACTATGGAAAAGCCTAGAGGCAATAATACTCAGAGCTCTCACAGTGCTTATTCTCACCAACTAGACCAGAAAACTCACAGAGCATAGATTAGAGTACTCAGACAGGTTTAGCCTTGGCAGTGGGTAATAATTAGCCCTACCCTAAACACTGCTATGGTCTCAACTAACACATTGTAAAAGCAAGGACTGAACTAGTGGAACTGCCTCTCAAAACAATGTTCAGGAATATTTATAGGCTATGCGGCACCCATAAGGTAAAACTGATAATGTCGTACATCTAATACAAAACTTAGCAGGCATGCAGAGAAGCAGGAAAATGTGACTCACAATTAGGAGAAAAATCAACTGACCAAAATTGACCCAGAACTGATGTTCAAATTAGCAGACAGGGGCATTAAAACTTATTATTATTGTATTCCATATGTTCAAAGAGTTAGAGGAAATAATGAATACATTAAGTAGAAACATGAAAGATATTAAAAAGCCCAAAACTTTGAACTCTCAGAGATACAAACTGAGATTTAAATAAATATACTGAGTAGAATTAATGATCAGTTAGACTTTGCATAAGAAAAGATTAATGAACTTGAAGGCATAGCAATACAAACTATCCCAAATCAAACATACAGAGAAAAAAGACTAAGAACAAAAATGAACACAGTGTAAGTGAATTGAAGAAAAGCTTCACACAACTGAATATACATGTAATTGTTGTCCCCAAAGGAGAGAAGAGAAGGTGGTTGGGTGTGGGGGGGTCGGGAGGTGGGAATAAAAAAAAATTTGAAAAAATAATGGCCATCAATTTCCAAATTTGATGAAAACGATAAAACCATAAATATACCCAAGGAACTCTTGGCACAAGAAACATTTAAAAAAACTTATCAAGGAACATCTTTATCAAATTCTCCAAACCAGTAATACAAAGAAAAATCTTAAAAGCAGATAGAGAAAACATGCTGTGTGCCAAGGCACTTTAAAGTAATGAGCACCGTAAAATATTGAAAGAAAAATATGGTAACCTATACTTTTATACCCTGTTAAAATATGTCTTAAAAACAAAGGCTAAATGAATATGTTTTTAGGCATATGAAAGCTTAAAGACTTCATCACCAGCAGACCAATATATAAGAAATGTTAGGTCCTTCAAGTGGAAGGAAAATGATACCAAATGGAACTATGGATTTATACAAAGGAATGAAAAGCACTAGAA
This sequence comes from Cacajao melanocephalus, assembly GCA_963573385.1. Lineage (NCBI taxonomy): Eukaryota > Metazoa > Chordata > Mammalia > Primates > Pitheciidae > Cacajao > Cacajao melanocephalus. The sequence continues at coordinate 131,334 of CAUYLG010056026.1, read as the reverse complement.
ATGGCCCTACATGTGCAAATATGAGTTTTCTTACTGCTTAAATTTCTTTAAAGATAATTCATTGTTTAAAGAACAATTACAGCAACACAGTGTGGAGTTTATGACATATGTGAATGTACAATATGTGACAACAATCATAGCATAGAGGCCAGGAGGTGAGAAATGGAAACGTACTGGAAGGATAATTAAAAAACCAGTAACATGATCTCTGGATAAGCTCCGAACTATTTGGGAACTAAAAATATTCTCCTAAATAACCCATGAGTCAAAGAAGCAATCAAATGCTGGGATAAGAATCTTGACATCTGGATTCTTTTCCTAGTTTTTTTGGAAATTAAACACCAGTGAATACCATGTTAACATTTTTCGAGGCATTGGAGTGTATTCATTTTCTATACCTGCATAACAAATTTCCACAAATTCAGTGGCTTAAAACAACACATATTTATTTTCTCACAGATTCATGATCAGGAGACCAGGCATGACTTAGTTGAGTCTCCTGGTCAGGATCTCATGAGCTACAATCAAGGTGTTGGCTGGGTTCTCATCTGGGACTTGAGATCCTCTTCCAAGCTTATGTGATAATGGGCAGAATTTATTTCTTTGCAGCTGTGGAACTCACAGCAACTTGCTTTTTCAAGGCAGCAAGAGAGATCCTCTGCTTCTCCTGTTTCTGCCCTCTAGAGCGTCCTTTAAAGAGCTCAGGCCAGGTGCGGTGGCTCATGCCTGTAATCTTAGCACTTTGGGAGGCTGAGGCGGGTGGATTGCCTGATCTCAGGAGTTTGAGTCCAGCCTGGGCAACATAGTGAAGCCCTGTTTCTACTAAAATACAAAAAATAATTAGCTGGGCATGGTGGTATGTGCCTGTAGTCCCAGCTACCTGGGAGGCTGAGGCATGAGAATTGCTCTGGGAGGCAGAGGTTGCAGTGAGCAGAGATCGTGCCACTGCACTCCAGCTTGAGCAACAGAGTGAGACTCTGTCTCACAATCAATCAATCAATCAATCAATAAAGGCTCACCTGATTTGGTCAGGTCCACTCAGGAGAATCTCTTTTTTGATGAATTCAAAATCACCTGATGTGGAACCCTAATTATATCTTGAGAATGCCTTCCCCTTTGCCATACAGTAACCTGCTCATTACTGTGACATTCCATCATAATCACAGGCTCTACCCACATCCAAGGGAAAGGGATTATCCAGGGTCGCATACCAGGGACCTGGAATATTAAGTCCATTTGAGAATTCTGCCTGCCACAGAGAGACAGGAAAGAATGAGGACAGGGGAAGGATATCGTTTGTCAGCCGCTACAGTCTCTTCTAAGTGACTAAATATTGTTCTCCAATGCAAACAATGAGCTTTGATTGGCTTTTTGTTGTTTTCTTCCTTGAGATCATTCATAAGGTCTTGAATAACAATAAGAATAACTATGGTAATGATGATAGCTACTGCCTCTTGAATGCTTAATATGTGCCTGGCATAAGTTCTTCACAACAAATATATGAGGTAGGTATTATTATAATACCCATTTTACGGATATAAAAAGAAAATCCTGAGGCTCAGAAATCCTTGAGTAACTTGCCTTACACAGCTAGTAAAGAAAGAGATCAAGAATCAGAGCCAGTTGCTGTCTGATTCTTAATTCAGGGCTAGAGAGAAAAACATGGGAATGCAGACAGCAAGGAACCCTGTGTTCCACGGCCAGTTCTGCTTTGTGAACAACCATTTAGCTGAATTGCTTCCATTAAGGATAAAAGCAACTACCTCTGGCTTTTTGGAAATGCTTCTTTCTGTGGAAAGAACATATAACAAAAACGGCTATATATTTTTTTCAACTCTGCCAAAGCATTTTCTATCCATTAGACACAAAATTCCCCATATTCACCTTTCCCCTATTTCATCTTAAAGGCTAGAACAAGGCTGAACAATTGTGAGTGGTTGAATTGTGTCTTGTGGATAAGTTTCCGATTTGAAGAATGGGTATAAATTTAGAAACATGAAACCAAACTGCACAGGTGACATAGTTCCTAAGAGTGCACAGTAACTGTCACAGGTAACTTCACCTGGCTGATGACTAGCAGTGCTGCTATGATTTTATGCATTTGAAAATGTTTTGCTGCCTCAAAGTCTAAGGCCATGGAAATGCTGGTTCCTATTGGGTTGAACTACAGGTATTCTCTAAAATGGGGGTCACCGACTGTTATTCTTGGAGGCCACATGATGTCATGACTCTGAATGGTGCTTAAGAAGGGACAGAAACGTCTAGGAGAAGAGGAGGAAACAGCTGGAGTGGGTCACCCTAAAGACAAACGTGTGGGTGGGGTTGATATAGAGAATTTCATTTAAAAAAATGCTCTCGTGCTCTTTTTGTCTCTAGTTTTTGTTCTCTTCTTCTTCTTCTTCTTCTTAAAACAGAGTCTCACTCTGTCACCCAGGTTGGAGTACAGAGGGGTGATCTTGGCTCACTGAAACCTCTCCCTTCCGGGTTCAAGTGATTCTCTTGCCTCAGCCTCCCGAGTAACGAGGATCACAGGTGTGTGCCCCGGCTAATTTTTGCATTTTGAGTAAAGACAGGGTTTCACCATGTTGGCCAGGTTGGTCGCCAACTGCTGACCTCAAGTGATCCGCCCGCCTCGGCCTCCCAAAGTGCTGGGATTACAGGCAAGAGCCACTGCGCACGCTCGTCTCTAGTTTTGTTTGGAGAGAAGCGAATACCACAATCCCCCCGAAACATATAGCTCCCTGTCGGTCGGGGCTAAGTAATTAGCATAGCCACCAGGGGGCAATAATACCACAGCGATGCTGAAAGAGTAATAAGCTTGCCTTTATTGTGTCCAAATCACCTACAAGAATAATCTTAGGTGAATGGATTTTATGCTACTAATAGTCTACTATACAATTAAGTACCAATACACTAATTACATTTCTGCTTTAAAGTAACAGTAATAATCAGCGTATGCAGCCTGTACAGTCAGGCAGGCTTCAAGCCCCTCTGTTGTCTTCTCCCTTAAAAGAAATCCTAGTCCTAAAAGGGAGTGTAGTGGGAATTATGGGGCAGTGGATGTGAACAGGAGCAGGGAAAGGGGAAGCTTCTGTATAGGGAAGATGAAGCCCAGGCTAGGGGGTGGTGGCTCACGCCTGTAATCCCAGCACTTTGGGAGGTCAAGGTGGATGGATCACCTGAGGTCAGGAGTTCAAGACTAGCCTGGCCAACATGGTGAAACCCCATCTGTACAGAAATACAAAAATTAGTTGGGTGTGGTGGCGCGTGCTTGTCATCTCAGCTACTCAGGAGGCTGAGGCAGGAGAATTGCTTGAACCCGGGAGGCAGAGGTTGCAGTGAGCCAGAACTGCACCACTGAACTCCAGCCTGGGGGAAAAAAAAAGAAGATGAAGCCACGAGGAGTGAATTCCCCAACATAATCTTCCTGGAAACAGGAATGCAACCCAAGAACTTGAGTCTCAGCTGCTAGGAACTCTGTGAGGTTATGTAGTCTTCACAGTGAGGAGAGAGGCATTGTCTTCTCCATGTGCCCTTGGCATTTAACAGGGCTTACTGAATTCCTAATATGGATAGACACTGCACTAGGCCCAGGGTGTATGGGAGAAATAATTATAATAATAACAATAATAATACAGACATGGTTCTTGCCCCCCGGAAGTCAGGATCCAGGGGGATACAGAAAATAAGATAATTATCAGACAAACATCTAATCACAAATCATATCAGATGATATAAAGGAAAGTCAAGTTACTATGAGATCATATAGGGGAGGACATTTAACCTGAAGCTTGAGGGAAGAGAGAAACAAACAAACAAACAAAAATAGGGGAAGAATATTCTAGGTTGACCTTAAGGTATACTGGATTACATATAAAGAGGCTGGTGTCATTTAAAGCAAGGTATCCTCTAGGCCACAGAAAGGATTTGGGATTTTTATCCTAACTGCACTAAAAAGTTTTGAAGGGTTTTATAGAGAGGACTGACATGGATCCAATTATATTTCTGTGAGATCATTCTGGCTTTCATTTGGGAAAAAAATTGGAGGGAACAAGAGTTAAGCAGGGAGATTATTAGGAGTCATCAGGTGATAATGAATGCTTGGTAGTGAGGATGGAGAGAGGTGTACAGATTTCAGATGCCTTTTGAGTGAGACTCAGTAAAACTCGCTATTGTGTTGGATGTTGAGGGAGGTGTCAAGGAAAACCCCACCAGAGAGTTGGCATATATCAGGGTGGATGTGGGTGACATTTATGGAACTGGGAAAGGCAGATCAAAGGTTCAGTTTTAGGCATAACAATTTTGGATGCCAAGAGACATCCATAAAGGGTTATGAGGCTAGAGCTCAGGAGGAAGGTACAGGTGAGAGATTCAATGTTAGGGATCATCTGCATAAAACCCTTAGAACAGAAGAGATTCCCTGAAAAACAGCATAGAAGGAGAAGAGGAGAGGGCCAAGAACTGGTCCCTGAAGGACACCAACATTTAGAGGTCATGAAGGGAATGGAGACATGCAAAGGTGAAGGAGCTGCCCGATGTGAAAAGAAAAACTAGGAGAATGTGGTTTCATAGAAGCCAAGAACAGAAGACCTTTCACAAAGGATGAGGAGTCATCTGTGTCAAAGTTGCTGAGTGATTATCTAAGATAAGGCCTGGAAAAGAGAATTAGATAAAGCAATGTGGAAGCCACTGGTTACCTTCCCAAGAGCACTTTCAGTTACTTGTTGGAAGTGGGAGCCAGATGACAGGGTTTGAAGAGGAAATAGGCACATGGTACTCAAAAATAAATCACGATGGATTCAGGATTTATTTACAAAAATATGGAAGCATATTTTCATGATTTTAGAGTAAGAAACAACTTCTGAATACACAAAAAAGGACAAATCATAAAGCTAAGACTGATAAATTTGCCTACTTTTGTATTAAGAATTTTGGTTTCTACTCAGTAGCACAATAGAGTGACTATAATTAACAATAATTTGGCTGGGTGCGGTGACTCATTCCTATAATCCCAGCACTTTGGGAGGCCAAGGTGGGTAGATCACTTGAGGTCAAGAGTTCCAGATCAGCCTGGCCAACATGGGGAAACCTTGTCTCTACAAAACTGCAAAAATTAGCTGGGCATGATGGCACATACCTATAGTCCCAGCTACTTGGGAGGCTGAGGCAGGAGGATCACTTTAGCCCAGGAGGCAGAGGTTGCAGTGAGTCGAGATCATGCCACTGCACTCCAGCCTGGGTGACAGAGTAAGACCCTGTCTCAAAATAATAATAATAATAATGTCTATATATTTTAAAATAACTAAAAGTGTAAAATTGGAATGTTCCTAACACACAGAAATGAAAAATGTTCGAGGAGACAGATACCCCGATTACTCTGATTTGATCCTTATATGTTGTATGCCTGCATCAAAACATTGCATGTACCCCATAACTACATATAACTATTATGTACCTATAGTAATTAAAAATTTAAAAATAAAATTTTAAAGAAAGAATTTCTGTTTTATAAAGAAAGTGAAACATACAAGGTGAGAATGCATATGTTGGTGATCCCGCTATTCCCCATCTCTGGATGCAAAGAAAAGCCTTGCCTGTACTCCAAGGAGACATGTACAAGAATGTTCATAGTAAATTGCTTGTAATAGCAACAACCAGGAAAGAGTTCAGGTGACCAATCTCAAGAGAATTGATATGTAAATTATGGTATAATTTTTGAACCAAACGTTACAAAACAATACAACATGTAATTAAAGTAAATGAACCGCATGGCTGCCTCTCACACATGTAACATTGAACAAAAAACTCAATGTGCAGAAGATTACATGTTGTGTGTTCAGTGCCATAAGGTCCAAGAATATTATTTTAAAATATGACCATAAATATCCAAAGAAAAAAACTAAAAAAAATGGAAAGTATTTGACCTTGTTCAGCAGACTTGGCCTTAGAGAGTAAGGAAGGGGACTATATTTTCAATAAATACTTTGTAGTAATATTTGAATTTTAAAAAACATATACATGGATTTTTAAATTTTATATATTTTTGAGACAGGGTCTCACTGTTGCTCAGACTAGAGTGCAGTGGTACCATCACAGCTCACTGCAGAATCAAACTCCTGGGGTTAAGTGATCCTGCCTCAGACTCCCTTGTAGCTGGGATTACTGGTGTGTACCACTAAACTCAGCTAATTTTTTAATGTTATTGTAGAGATGGGGTCTTGCTATGTTGTCCAGGCTGGTCTCAAACTCAGCGTCAAGTGATCCTCCTCCTCAGCCTCCCAAAGTGCTAGGATTACAGGCGTGAGCCACTGTGCTTGGCCAGAAATAATTTTAAAAGTGAAGGCAGGTGAGGAAATGGAGGCTACATGAGGGACAGCTCTGAACAACTTTTGAAAATTTTAGATGGCAATAATGAAGTTTAAACATTTTTATTTAAAACCCAAAGATGTAAAAGGGATTCGATCGCAAAGTTCAAATAGATTTTTACAGTAAATCAGAATATTTTAAATGGGGGATGTTCTGATGACAAGAGGTGGTTCTAGGATCCCCCCACATTCCTGGGCAAGTGACTCGTTTGCTCCTTTTTGCAGAGAGGGATACCCATATGACAAAGTTTGAGAACCAATGACTTAGGCTATGGTGGGTGTCAGACTCACAAAGAAGCCAAGCACAGAATAGGAACCACATTTTTGGACTCCAAAGCATGTGATTTTTCTACCTTCCCACATAACATCTAACTCTTAAAGACTGCTCATTTCTGTGTTAGAATGTTCTATTAAAACTGTACTGTAAATGGTGTATACAATCATCAGGTATTTATTTTATCTAACAGACAATGGTAAATATGGCTCCAGAATTCTGACTATAAATAGCATTTTATTAAAGCCCTTGGCAATCTCTGCTTGCCATTTGGCTGCTGGACTACTGCACTGTTTTAGTCCCCTCTTTTGGTAAAATGTGGAGCTGTACAAATTGGACTGAAAATTGTACTAATTCTGGATTCTGTTTAGGGAAATACATTTGCATCTATATCATCCTTTCTGTTTGACAGATGAGTAAAAGAAGTCATAGAGGTGTTGCTTGCTCGAGATCCTAAAACTCATAAAGCAGAAGCTGCTAGTTTCCTATTCTGTCAGAGTAAATGGTGCTACTATTTTTGGTTCAGTGTTCTTTTCCATTTCTAGTTATCGTGATCAGAGAGAGACAAATTCTACTTTGTTTCTAAGATACTCTCTGATCTCTTTCAGGCAACTTGCAAGCCACATATTGTCACAGGAACTCCCACAGAGTAGGTTCTTTTGGTGGTGGCATCAGGTGGGGGGATTATATGATAAGGCCCCATGGAACAAAATAAATATGAAATATTACTCCAGACTCTGTGCGAGAAAATACAATGAGATCTGTGGACTTAACCCTTCTTTAATAACTTGTCAAAATCTGTTATCTCCTCAATGCTCTGCCATTTGAAAAGAACCAGAGGGGAACGAATCTTACAGTAATGAGTAACATTCATTGAAAAAGCATTTAAAGGATGTTTAAAGGGAGAAAGATTATCTAAAGCATTTAGAAAAAAACTAAAAATTCCATCTATATGCTAAAAAGGGTAATATGAAAATAGAGTCTAATAATATAGTAATAATCAGATGAGGGAGGAATTTGCCACTGACAGAAAATAAGAGACTAGGAGCCAGCGCTGTTGCCATCCTAGGAAGGTATCGGGTTTCACGGGTACAAAGAAGGTACGCGAAACCCCTGCAGTGAGTCAGAAGACGAAAAAAAAAAAAAAAAAAAAAAGCAATTTGGGAGACAGTTATAGATAGATCCAGAGTTTTACATTGTGTTTTTCAACTGAAGGGGAGTATTTTATAATGCAGGGAATGTGCAGAGAATGTTACCAATTTACTCTTCTCCCTATCACCTACCGCTGATCTGTTACTATCCATCCCTAAGTGCAAATAAAAGAAAATGATAGCAATAAAGGATCTTTACCAAAGGATCTTCAATTTATAAGTACATGAATTCAGCATGCTCTCTCACACACCCATATCTTTGTCCAGCCGTCTCTTCTGCCGAGAACGTCCGTCTTTTATCCTTCTCCACCTGGCAGACACCTGTTCTTCTTGCAAAAGTCAGCCATGACACTTTCTCCCTGAACTTTCTTGAATAGTCAGGCTTTTCCTGTCAGTGCTTTTTTTTTGTTTTTTTGCACCTTTTGTCCTATTGTGAGGGTCACTGTATTGCCATTGATCATATAATGTTCCCTAGACTGTGAACCCCTTGAGGGCAGGGGCTATTCTTCTTCATCTATTTCCCCAAAGCCTCCACCGAAACGTTTCAATATTCATATCTGCCAGTGGAGTAAAGAGTGTCTGGAAGAGGAAGACTCAAGCCACGCCTCCGTGAATGTGCCAAGGATTTACAAACACACCCTGGTCAACCTCATCATGTAAATTTAAGTAAGCAAAACATTTCCCAGTTTGCTTACTGGTACCTGACCAATTTTGAAAACACCGTCATTGTGATTCATTGCATTTCAGCATAGAAAAAAGGCCTTAGATACTGGGGTAATTTGTGGCCAGGAAATTTTATTTCAATTAAACAGAATGAGTCTAGAATCTCTAAGGCACTGCCCTGCATTACAACCCCTCCTAGACTGTCACCCCACTTGGCATCCATCCTTGCTGCTCCACTTCCTTATCTCTCCTCACGCTATCATCATCCCTACCCCTGTTGCCCAACTCTCCCCAGCCATGGCCTCCACAGTAGGCTCTGGAATCACTGTTGGAGTCTCTAGATAGTCAGGGTGGCTTCCTTACCCTTGCTGGTACTCTGGTGAAATTGTCATCTGTGGACACCTCCTGCACAGTACCTCTTGCAACAGTTCTATCTGGGAGAGACTTTTGCTGGCTCTTCCTTTGCTTGGCAATGCCAAGCAGTTGCAAAGTATCCCAGTAGTGCACTGGGAGATTGCGTTATAGCTTGGAGGTGAAGTGTAAGGTCTCCAGTTAGACTGTCTTTATTTAAATCGACTACTTCCATTCACTAGTTGTGATACCTTGGGTAAGCTAATTGTCATACCTTGGGTAAGCTAATTGTCTTAGATTGAGCTGCTATAACAGAACACCATAGACTGGGTGGCTTAAACAGCAGATATTTATTTACTAAAGTTCTGGAGTCTGGAAGTTCAACATCAAGGTGCCAGTTGATTTAGTTCTTGGTGAGAGACCTCTTTCTGGCTGTAGACAGCTGTCCTGTCAATGTATCCTCACATGGCAGAGAGAGACCATCTGTCTTTTGTCTCTTCTTTTTTTTTTTAATTACACTTTAAATTCTGGGATACATGTGCAGAACGTGCAGGTTTGTTAGTAGGTATACATGTGCCATGGTAGTTTGTTGCATCCATCAACCTGTCATCTACATTAGGTATTTCTCCTAATGCTATCCCTCCCCTTGCTCCCTACTCCTTGACAGGCCCCAGTGTGTGACGTTCCCTTCCCTGTGTCTATGTGTTCTCACTGTTTTACTTCCACTTATGAGTGAGAACATGTGATAGTTTGCTGAGAATGATGGTTTCCAGCTTCATCCATGTCCCTGTAAAGGACATGAACTCATTGTTTTTTATGGCTGCATAGTATTCCATGGTATATAAGTGCCACGTATTCTTTATCCAGTCTAACACTGATGGGCATTTGGGTTGGTTCCAAGTTTTTGCTACTGTGAATAGTGCTGCAATAAATATATGTGTGCATGTCTTTATAGTAGAATGATTTATAATCCTTTGGGTATATACTCAGTAAAATGGGATTGATGGGCCAAATGTTATTTCTGGTTCTAGATCCTCGAGGAATCGCCACACTGTCTTCCACAATGGTTGAACTAATTTACACTCCCACCAACAGTGTAAAAGCATTCCTATTTCTCCACATCCTCTCCAGCATCTGTTGTCTCCTGACTTTTTAATGATTGCCATTCTAACTGGCATGAGATGGTATTATCTCAATGTAGTTTTGATTTACATTTCTCTAATGACCAGTGATGATGACCTTTTTTTCATGTTTGTTGGCTGGACAAATGTCTTCTTTTGAGAAGTGTCTGTTCATATCCTTTACCCACTTTTGGATGGGTTTGTTTGTTTTTTCCTCATCTTCATGGACATATCTACCTTTGATCTTTGATGCTGAGGACCTTTGGACTTGGTTTTTGCATGGATGTCCTTTTTGTTGATGTTGATGTTACTGCTTTCTGTTAGTTTGCCTTCTAACAATCAGGCTCCTCCTTTGCAGGTCTGCTAGAGTTTGCTGGAGGTCCACTCCAGACCCTGTTAGCCTCAGTATCAGCAGCAGTGGCTGAAGAACAGCAAAGATTGCTGCCTGCTCCTTCCTCTGGAAGCTTCATCCCAGAGGGGCACCAGCCAGATGCCAGCTGGAGCTTTTCTGTATGAGGTGTCTGTGGACCCCTGTTGGGAGGTGTCTCACAGTCAGGAGGCATGGGGGTCAGGGACCCATTTGATGAGGCAGTCTGTCGCTTAGCAGAGCTCAAGCACTGTGCTGGGAGGTCTGCTGCTCTCTTCAGAGCAAGGAGGTAGGACATTTAAGTCTGCTGAAGCTGCACCCACAGCTGCCCCTTCCCCCAGGTGCTCTTTCCCAGGGAGATGGGAATTTTATCTATAAGCCCCTGACTGGGGCTGCTGCCTTTCTTTCAGAGATGCACTGCCCAGAGACGAGGAATCTAGAGGGGCAGTCTGGCTACTGTGGCTTTGTGGATCTGTGGTAGGCTCTGCCCAGTTCAAACTTCCAGGCAGCTTTGTTTACATTGTGAGGGGAAAACCACCTACTCAAGCCTCAGTAATGGCACACGCCCCTCCCTCCAACAAGTTCGAGTGCCCCTGGTCGACTTTAGACTTCTGTGCTGGCAGTGGGAATTTCTAGCCAGCAGATCTTAGCTTGCTGGGCTCTGTGGGGGTGTTATCTGCTGAGCTAGATCACTTGGCTCCCTGGCTTCAGCCCCCTTTCCAGGGAAGTGAATAGTTTTGCCTCTCTGGTGTTCAAGCATCCCGGGGGTATGAAAAAAAAAAAAAAACAACTCCTGCAGCTAGCTTCCAGTATCTGCTCAAATGGCTTCCCAGTTTTGTGCTTGAAACCGAGGGCCCTGATGGTTTAGGCCATTTTTACACTGCTGATAAAGACAAACCTGAGATAGGAAGAAAAAGGTGTTGAATTGGACTTACAGTTCCTTGTGTCTGGGGAGGCCTAAGAATCATGGCAAGAAGCAAAAGGCACTTCTTACACGGTGATAGCAAGAGAAAATGAAGAAGATGCAAAAGTGGAAACTCCTGATAAAACCATCAGATCTCATAAGACTTATTCACTATGAGAACAGCATGGGGGAAACTGCATGATTCAAATGATCTCCCAACGGGTTCTTCCCACAACACATAGGAATTATGGGAGTAGAAGTCATGATGAGATTTGGGTGGGGACACAGCCAAACCATATCAATGGAATACTACTCAGGCATGAAAAGGGAAGAATTAATGGCATTTGCAGTAACCTTGATGAAATTGGAGACTGAGAGTTATTTCTAAGTGAAGTAACTCAGGAATGGAAAACCAAATAACGTATGTTCTTACTCATAAGTGGGAGCTAAACTATGAGGATGCAAAGGCATAAGAATGACATGATGGACTTTGGGGACTCAGGAGAAAATGGAGGGAAGGGGGTGAGGGATAAAAGGCTACAAATTGGGTGCAGTGTATACTGCTTGGGTGATGAGTGCATCAAAAACTGACAAATCACCACTAAAGAACTTACTCACGTAACCAAACACCACCTGTTCCCCAATAACCTATGGAGATAAAATTCTTTTTAAAAAAGAGATTAGGGCTTCAACATATACAATTAGGGGCAGAACTGGGGAGACAGAAACATTCAGTCCATATCACCGCTTCTTTGTGCTTTAGTTTTCTTACCAGTAAAAGTCAGTAAAATGATAATAATAGCAGTTATCACATAGAATTTTTAAAAAGAGGATTAAGTATATTAATATGTCTCTAAAGCTCTTGAAATAGTGTCTGGCACACAGGAAGCACTATTTAACTTCTTGCTCTTGTTGAAGATTTCAAGGTTTGCCAAAGAACAAGAATTGTGTGAAAGGGGAGCCACAAAAGTTCTGGTCAGCAAAATACTAGAAAAACATCATACAGTACACATTTGACATTTTGCCACTGGGCAAATCCAGGCTACATTAAAGGAAGCAATTGTTTGGGTTTTGATGCCTATTCCCCCACTTTTGCTGCCTTTTCTATTTGAGAGACAAGATAAGACCCCTTCTTCAGATATCTCTGCATCCCAGCATCTTCATCTCAAGGACCTTGATCATTATGCCCCATGAGCTAATCTACAGCTGTGAGACACAGTAAGTAGAACCCCCATTATTTTTCAAATGGGAAAATATGAAGCACTAAAACATACAGGAACTAGTACATGAACTTTTGCCTTCACTTGTTTAAATCCTTCTTGGTCCAGTCTTTCTTGTCAACTCTTCATTAATGTTGGTAATCCACATTAATTTCTCCTTTTTCTAAAGCCGGTAATACATTCACCACTCAATTATGTACTTGATGTAATTATATTCTTGATATTCTGGTTTTCCATTTCATGCAAATTAATTATGTTTCAGCAAGGATATTGAAAACTTACTAAGGCTAAAAACTATTATGGTTATTTCTATTTCTCTTCTGAAACACCTGATGTTGAGCTCTGAGAGACAGGTTTTAGGGATATGGAAGGTAATGGGTGGAAGAAAATTCAGCAGTCTGTGGCAATCTCAAAAGTAGGAGACTTTTCCTGGGATGCAATATCAACTAAGCACATGCAGCTTCTACAGCTCTGGGCCCTGGTAAATTTTAGAGTGGTAGTTTATAGTGATCCCACCAAGATACATACTGTTCCTTCCAAACGGAGCAGACCTGTCCTTTGAAGAGTCCTTCTCCTGATAATCACTGCCTATCTGTGGCCAATACAAACCTGTTTTCTCTCCTAAGAAATGTTTGGTGTTCCATGCTAAGGAATGCTTTATTGCTCTACTTCACTCTGGCTCCATAAAAGCTAAGCTAAATCTTCAGAAAAGCTTGCACTCTTATATTTGAAACTACAGTATTAGTCTAATGACCTTCGATGCAGTTGGAATTGGATATGAATGTAAGCAATGATTATCATATTTTATTTTCTAACTCCTGATTGGTCCAGCAGCATGCACCATTACCTACTCATTCGCACTAATGATGCATAAATTCTTTATTCATATGGAGTGTACTCTATTTATTTGGCCAATTACAGTGATTCATGGTAGACTGCACTTTGCCTTTACTTCATCTGACAGCATATGCTTGTTTGGCAATGTAGAGCTGAGATTCAGTTCCAAATTTCCTTTCCCACCATGGTCACAGTGAATTGAAGCCCACTGTACATTCATGTTTCATATCCCTTTTTCATAACTCATTTTACCTCATTGACCCTCACTTCAACTTTCCCTTCCCATATGAACTTAGCATTGTTAGAGCAGGTGATCTCTATATTTCACCACCTCTGGTCTTGATGTTGCCCTGAGGCCATAGAGTGTAGGGATTAAAAATAAAATTTCAGGTGTTTGACACTGGTTACAGATCATGGCTCCATTGCCACGTCTTTAGTCAAATCATTTATCCCTTTTAAGCCTCATTTGCTTCATATATAAAAAGTAGTAATATTTCCCTCATAGAGCCATCGTAAGGATTAAAATAATTACAACATTTCTAGTCCTCAGTGCAGTGCCTGGGACATATCAAGTGTTTTGTAAGAGTCGGTTCTAATTATTCACTTTTCCTCCAGTCATTGGTAGCTCCTTCCTCTGAATCTGAGGACTCTACCTGCTCCCTCGCCAAATTAGTGTAGTACTGGAACAAATGGAATGTTCATCCAAGACTCATGATTGATTGTTGATGTTTGTGTCATAAATATTAGCTCACATTTGTGTCAAAAAGAGGAATTATAATTGCCTCCACATGCCCTGTGCCCACTTTCTTGGGATGTTTTGCACTTGGTTGGTTGGTAATCTTGTTAGGAAATTCCTCACCTTGACATGGCATCAACTTGCCTTTCTAAACAACCTATGATTTCTGAAATCTCAAGCAATTCTATTCTTCCTCCTCCCAGAGCCTCCCTGGGTTGTTTATCAGCACTATGTCCTCACCTCTTTAAGGATTTCCAGCACCAGCATTGTAGCAGAGTCCATAATTTGTCCCCTAACTGCTCCAGGGAGCCTACCAGGATTCATCGGAGGAGGTGCAGTTTCTCAGCGTTGTTCAGGAACTCATTTTCTTAATCATCAGTTATTTAATAGTGAATGGTAAACACATGGACATTTCCACCAATCCCTAAGCAACTACTAATCTGCTTTCTATCTCTAAGAATTTGCCTCTTCTGGACACTTCCTATAAATGGAATCAGACAAGATGTGGTCTTTTGCGTCTGGCTTCTTTCACTTAGCATATTTTCAACGTTCATCCATGTGGTAGGATTTACTAGAATTTCATTTCTTTTTATGGACAGATAATATTTCATTACATGGATACACCACATTTTATTTATATTCATCAGCTGATGGACATTTGGGTCGTTTCCACTTTTTGGATATTATGAAGAATGCTGCTATGGACATTCATGTAGAAGTTTTTGTGTATACCTTGGGATTTCCTAAGTATACATTTTTAACTTTTTATTATGGGAAATTGCAAGCACATCTAAAAATTGAGGAAATAGTATACCTATGGTATACCCATTATCTAGCTTCAAGAACAATGATTAATTCACGTCCCACCTTATTTCACCTATACCCTACTCTTCTCCTTGCCTCCAGATTATTTTACAGCAGATTCCTGACAGCATGTTGTTTTATCCATAAATATTTCAGGAAGTATTTTTAAGGCTTTTTTCCCCCCAAAGGTGTTACTGAGATAAAATTAAGATATCTCAAAATCCATTGGTTCAAAGTGCACAATTCAATGGTTTTAATGTATTTTCTTATTTCTCAAATGACTAACAATGTTAAGTATTTTTCCTGCGATTGTTGAACATTTGTCTGTCTTCTTTGGAGAAACGTCTATTCAGATTCTTTGCTGCCTATTTTAAAAATTGGGTTGTCTTTTTATTATTGAGTTGTAAGTGTCTTTAATATATTCTAGATATGCATCCCATTTCAGATATCTGACTTGGAATTATTTTCTCCCATTCTGTGAGTTTTCTCACTTCTTGATGGTGTCTTTGGAGGAACAAAAGTTTTAATTTTGATGCGGTCTCATCTATCTATTTTTCTCTTGTTGCTTATGCATTTGGTATCATATCTAAGCTGATGTTCCATATCTCAAGTTTATAAAGATTTACTTCTCAATTTTCTTTTAAGAATTTTATGGTTTTTAGCTCTTTCTCTTAGGTCTGTGACCCATTTTGAGTTCATTTTTTGTGTACGGTATGAGAAAAAGGGTCCAACTTGTTTTTTTTGTAGGTGGTTAGCCAATTGCCCTAGCACCATGTGTTGAAGGGACTATTCTTTGTCTACTGAAAAAGATCCCTATCTAAAATCAGCTGAGTATAAATGTAAGGATTTATTTCTGGACCCTAAGTTCTATTCTATTGATCTACACATCTATCATTACGCCAGTATAAGACTCTTGATTACTATAGTACTGCAATAAACTACAGTTTTGAAATTGGAAAATGTGAGTCTGTTAACTTTTTTTCTTTTTCAAGATTGTTTTGGCTATTCTCAGTACCTTGCAATTCCAGAGGAATTTTAGCATCAGCTTGTCAATTTTTGCAAAGAAATTAACTGGGATTTTGATAGGGATTATCTTGATTCTATAGATTAATTTGAGAAGTATTTCCACCATAACAATATTAATTATTCTTATCCATGAACATAGGTCTTCTTTTTATTTATTTAGGTCTTTAATTTCTTTCAACAATGTTTTTGTAGTTTTCGGCATAAAAGTCTTGCACTTTTTTTGTTAAATGTATTCTGAAGTATTTTATTATTTTTGATTCAATTATACATAAAATTATTTTCTTAATTTTATTTTCAAATTGTTCATTGTTATTGTATTGACTTTTATATATTGATCTTCTCTCCCAAAACCTTGGTGAATTTGTTTATTAGTTTAGTTTTAATCTTATCACTTTACCTTGAGTTCAATTTTGGAATTGATCATCTTGCACAAGTCTCTTCCAAGATCCTGGGAGGGCCCCAGCAATCTGTTCATATGTTAGAGTTCTTTTTAAATTGATGCATAATTCATGTAAAATACAATGCACTAATCTTAAATGTACAGCTTGGTGAATTTTTACATATATTTACATCAATATAACTACTCCCAGATCAAGATATAAAATATTTTCATCACCCCAGTAAGTTTCCTCATGCATGCTCCTTTCCAGTTAACAAGCCACCCTCCACCAAATAAACAATTCTTCTGACTTTTATCAACTTAAATTAGCTTTTCCTATTCTGAATTCTATATAAACTACATTATGCAGTTTGACTCCTTTGGATCTGTCTTTAATCACTCAAAATAATGTTTCAAAGGTTTATGCATGTTGTTGCATGTACCAATAGTTTTGTCTTTTTTTTTTTTTTCCTCAGTAGAATATCCAGAATTTGTTTGTTCCTTCACCTGTATGTGAACATTTGGGTTCTTTTCAAGTTTGGGCTATATGAATAAAGTGACGATAAACGTTCTTGAACAAGACTTTTGGTGGTGACCACTCATTTATCTTGGATACGCACATGTTGCTAGGTCATGTTAACTTCATTAAAAATTGCTGACCAGTTATTCAAATGGGCATGTCATTATACACATTATTATTAATGTATAATAGCTCCAGTTACTCCATATCCCTGCTAACACTTTATATTGTTAGTTTTTTTTTTACTTTTAGCCATTCTAATGGGTATTTGGTGGCATTTTGTTTACTTTTAGTTTGCTTTTTGCTGATGCTTAATGATGTACAGCAACTTTTCATATGCTTATTAGTCACACAGATAACTCTTTTTGTTAGTTCCTCATTGGAGCCTCTTGCATATTTTTAATTGGGTTGTTTGTCTTTTTATTATTGATTTAAAGGAATTCTTTATATATTCTGGGTAGTACTCCTTTATTAGATATATGTCTTATGAATATCTATTTTGTTGTTTGCTTTTCATCTTGCTAATCCTGTTTTGTAAACAGCGGAAGTTCAAAATACTTCTTAATTTTCCTTTTGATTTCTTTGACCCTTGAGTTAATTAGTGACTGAAAAGTGTATGATTCAGTTTCTAAGTGTTTGAAATTTTTCCAGATATCTTGTTATTTATTTCTAATTTAATTTCATTGCCACAAAATGTACTTTAGATGATTTGAATACTTTCAAATTTTTTTTTTTCTTTTTAGATGGAGTCTTGCTCTGTTGCCCAGACTGGGGTGCAATAATGCGATCTCGGCTCACTGCAACCTCTGCCTTCTGGATTCAAGTGATTCTCCTGCCTCAGCCTCCAGAGTAGCTGGGATTACTCCCCACCACCATGCCTGGCTAATTTTTATATTTTGTTATTTTTCAGTAGAGATGGGGTTTCACCATGTTGGTCAGGCTAGTCTCGAACCCCTGACCTCAGGTGATCCACCCGCCTCGGCCTCCCAAACTGCTAGGATTACAAGTGTGAGCCACCATGCCCAGTGAATACTTTTAAATTTATTGTGATTTGTTTTATGACCCAGAATATGGTCCCTCTTGGTCAATATTCCATGTGCTTTATTTTTTTATTTTTTAAATTGTACTTTGGGCTCTGAGGTACATGTGCACATCCTGCACCCTGCAGGATTGTTGCATAGGTACATACATGACATGGTGGTTTGCTGTCTCCATCCCCTACCCCCACAACCCTGTCGCCTACATCAGGCATTTCTCCTGGTGTTATTCCTCCCCATCCTCCTCATCCCCCACTGGCCTTCCCCTCCCTTCCCCTCCACCCCACCATCCCAGTGACTATTGTTCCCTTCCCTGTGCCCAAGTGTTCTCATTGTTCATCACTTGCCTATGAGGGAAAATATGTGGTGTTTGGTTTTCTGTTCTTGTCAGTTTGCTGAGAATGATGATTTCTAAACTCATCCATGTCTCTACAAAGGACACGAACTTGTCATTTTTTATGGTTGCATAGTATTCCATGGTGATATGTGCCACATTTTCTTTGTCCAGTCTGTCATTGATGGGCATTTGGGTTGGTTCCAGGTCTTTGCTATTGTAAACAGTGCCGCAACAAACATGTGTTCTTTAAAATAATGTATATCCTGCTATTATGAAGAGGCATGTTCCATAAATGTTAGTTGGGCCACGTTGGCTGATAGTGTTTGTTCAAGTCTCCTCTGCCCTTGCTGACTTTCTCTCTACTTGTTCTGTTAATTATTGGCAGTGGTTGATATCTCTGATTTTTAATTGTGGATTTGTCTATTTTTTCTTAGAATTCTATCAGTTTTTGCATCATGCATTTTGAAATTCTGTTATGTGCATGTTATATCTTCTTGATTAATTAACCTCTATCTTTATGAAATGACCCTCTTTATCCCCAATAATATTTTTTACTCTGAATTCTCCTTTAGTATGATGTTAAGATAGACACTCTAACTTTCATTTGATTGGTGGTCTTGCTTTTTAATACAAGCAACATTTTTGCCTTTTAAATAGGGTGTTTAGACCACTTATATTTAATATGATTATTATGGATGGACCAGATCAAATTTCTAATTCCTTTATTTTTGTCCCAATCTGTTCTATTCCTCATTTTCTGCCTTCTTTTGGTTTATTGTATGTTTTTAAAAATATTCTATTTTATCTTTTTTATCTCTATTTTCTGCTTTCTTTTGAATTTTTTCAGTGTTCTTTTATTACTTTAGTTTAGCTCCTTTGTTGCTTAATAGATATAACATTTTATGTTTGTGTTTTAGTGATTGTTTTAGGACTTATATTTTACATTTTAAAATTATTATAGCCTACAATTCAAGCAATATTATATCACTCCATTCATAGCAAAAGAATCTTAATGCAGTCACTTCAATTTCTTGCCTCGGACCTTTGTACTATTCTTGTCATGCATTTCATATAACATTATTATTTTTGCTTAAAAACTACCTTTTCTTTTTTTGAAACAAAGTCTTGCTCTGTTGCCCAGGCCAGAGTGCAATTGTATGATCTTGGCTCACTGCAACCTCTGCCTCTTGGTTTCAAATGATTCTCATGCTTCAGCCACCTGAGTATCTGGATTACAGGCATGTGCCACAACGTCAAGCTGATTTATGTATTTTTTATAGAAATGGGGTTTTGCCATGTTGGCCAGGCTGGTCTCAAACTCCTGGCCTCAAGTAATCCACCTGCCTTAGACCCCCAAATTGTTGAGATTACACGTGTGAATCCTCACCCCTGGTCTAAAAATACCTTTTTGAGAGATTATATATGTTTGAAAATTCTTATATTTATGCATATAATTGCCATTTCTGGTGTTCTACATTCGTCTGTGCAGATCCATATTTCCATCTGGTATTATTTCCCTTCTCCCCTAGGTACTTCCTCTAATATTTCTTATTGTGAAGGTCTGATGGTGATAAATTCTTTTAGCATCTCACCTCTATCATCTTAGTCTCAGTGGGTTTGGAGATCCCATTATGATCCAATGGAAGAATACTTCCACCAAGGAACTAAGAATATTTCCATTAGATTGGGTGCTGAAATTACTCACTGATCATTTGGGCTTCACATGCCAGAGAACTAACAGCTAGTGATCACTATTTTAGAATCACCAGTTTGATTTCCTGAGGGGAAATTGGGTTGCTGCTACGCAGTGTGAGCCAGAAACACTGTATCTAAAACCCAGTAGATATGTTAGAGAGCCTTTTAGTACTTCAGTCCTGGCCAATGGAAAATTGGAGCAACCCAGTAAAGACAGAACCACCAATGCCTCAGATCCTATAGTAATGATGGTTGGGATCACCTCACAGTGTAAAGAACTCCAACCAGATGATGTGCTGGTAGAGAGAAAGAGAAACAGAATGAACGTGGAGTAAGGAAAGTATGAATATCAACTTGGGCCTCATGACCAGCTATTGAAACAGGGACTGTAGCAGCTACAATTTATGCTAATGACCTTTTCATTTTCTTCTGCTACCTTCTTTGAAGATCACTGCTGCCAAATAACTTTATCATATTATATATCTCGCATAACAGAATTGCTGATGAGATTTTGTGCATCTGTCCTGTTGGAGACAGGACTTTTTCACCCAAGAAAGCTCAGGCATGACCTCTGAATGGCAGAAGAGGTAGATTCTGACGGACATTGCAGTTTACCCCTCCAGATCCTTTCCCTCCCCAAGCCATGCTCCATCCTGCTCTGTGCTTCAGCAAGTTGGCCTGTATGGGCTATGCTGGTGGCTTCTTTGCACTCTGTCCTTTGGTTGGGCTTAGTCAATGAGAGGCACTGGCAGGGGATGAGAGGGTGGGAGGAGAATGGGGTTGCATTATATATTCTCTGAGCTCATTCCCTGCTGGCCTGCCACAAATTGGCCAACTCACTCCACCAAAGGTAATTCTTCCTGCCAGGTAGCCCTTTCTATGCAACTACTCCCTTTGAGTTAAAGCAACTTCTTCCTCCTCTTACACTTTAGATCAAGGGGTGGTAACAGTTCCTAGCCCTTGCTAGCCTGAGATCACTGTACAAATTGATTGGTTTTCTAGATGCCTGCCTGCACGTTATTAAAATCTTCTCATTACCCAAGTTTGCAAATGCCTTCTGTTTCTTCCCAGGATCCTGGCTGATATGGTTAGCCTGTGGATTGATTTCCTTAAACTCATGTTTTCACCCCTTGTCCAATCAGCCATGGCCAGGAGGTGTAAGTTTAAATACCATAAATACAACTGAAGGCCAGCCCAGGCATTTCCAGTGAAAACACTTTTATGAATAGAGGGTGTTGTCTTGATAGAGATCTCAAATTTGGCATAACACCCACGCAACAAGTTTAGACATGATTTTCACTTTATGTTGTAATAGCCCTGAAATCATTCGGTCATAATGAGGATGTTTTTGGTGCGGTGGCAGGGGTGTTGTTTGGGTACCCCTGGTTATCGTTCTTGGGCAGTGAGATAGTCATAGGGGAGGAGATGGGATTATTGCACTAGGAATCAGATACATTTTCAACCACTGATGGAGAGAGGTTGAAGAGGGAGAGGAAGAAACGGCGAAGAACTGAGGAGACTTCTAAATACATCTTGATTTGCTTTTCAAAGATAGAGGGTGGCCTTAAAAATTAGGCCTTAGAGTGTTGGCGGGGTTGGGGGAGTGGGGGAGGGGCAGGAGGGACTACAGGCAGAAATTGATTAGAACTGTTTTTACAAGAGACCCTGAGAGATGTGTAGAGCTGCTTTGTTGCCAAAAAGCCAGAGTATCACCCAGTTATCAGCCTCCCATTTTTGTGAATAATGTGGCACAGTCCTGGAACAGTGAGTATTTTGAAGTGTAATAGTTAACTATCGATAAAAGTATCTATAAGACCTGGAAATTCCTGCCAGTATATTTTCCCAGATTTATTTGTTTTTGAATTTCACTTTTGTTTTTATTTTTAATTTTTTGTAGGTTCACAGCAGGTGTATATATTTGTGGGTTATTTTGAGATGTTAATATGAGATATTTTAAGAGATATGAATATGAGATATTTTGAAACAGGCATGCAATGCATAATAATCACATCAGGGTAAATGGGGTATCCATCACTTTAAACATCTATCTTTTTTGTTTCAAACAATCTGATATACTCTTTTAGTTGTTTTTAAATACGCAATTAAATTATATATTTTTTACTATAGTCATTCTGTTGTGCTAGTAAATAACAGGACTTATTCATTCTTTCTAACAAATTTTTGGTATCTGTTAACCATCTCCACCTCTCCCGCACCCCGCTACCCTTCCCAACCTCTGGTAACCTTACTTCTACTCTCTATCTCTATGAGTTCAATTGTTTTAATTTTTAGCTCCCACAAATAAGTAAGAACATGTGATGTTTTATTAACAGCCAAGTTTTGCTGATTTATTAGTGTGCAAAGGTAGTATATTTCCAATTCTTACTATGTCATTTTCAGCACTGTACAATGTATGGGCTAATGTATAACATTTTAGGTCAATTGAATTGTTTCTATAGTCTTTGGGTTTAGTTTTCTTCTCCTTTCAGATATGTACTTCTCTTCTGAAGAACGAAGAATAAAGTAGAAATTATTTCTATAAATATTATTATGCAAATATAAATGCTTATGTGCAATCCACTTCCAGATGTACCTGGGTATCAGATGAATATGAATTCTCAATATTTCTAAAGAGAAGTGTCTTATTTGCAAGTGTAATCCCTAACGGTTCCCAAATGCTTTCTAATAAATCCTTTTTATTCCTGAATGTAAACTCATTTTCTCATAAGAAACGATGTGGAAGAGGCAAGAAGATCCGTGTTATCTTTTACACATCTCACAGTGAATCTCTACCTTGTTATTTAATCAAGGTATCAACTCAAATTTTCGTAGCTTTTAGTCTGTGTTTAAAAAGTGTTACTGAGGCCAGGTATGGTGACTCATGCCTGTAATCCCAGAGCTTTGGGAGGCTGAGGCGGGCTGACCACCTGAGGTCAGGAGTTTGAGACCAGCCTGGCCAACGTGGTATAACTCTGTCTCTGCTAAAAATACAAAAATTATCTGGGCATGGTGCATACGCCCGATCTCCCAGCTACTCAGGGGTTGTGGGGGCGCTGAGGCAGGAGAAACACTTGAACCCAGGAGGTGGAGGTTGCAGTGAGCCGAGACTGGGCCACTACACTCCAGCTAGGAGGACAGAGCAAGAAATCATCTCAAAAAAATAAAATAAAAAGTGGTATTGATATTTACCACTGGGATATGTACATTAGAAGTAACAAACTGAAGGCCTGGGGGACAGAGGGGACATGTGGATCTTCTCCATCAGTCATAATGATTCTGCCTGCTCTGACCTATCTGCAAACCTCTTCGACTTCTATAGCTTACTCTGACTCATCTCCTTCCCAAAAAGCAGATCTTTCACATCGGAGCACTGTTGAGTTTGCCTGTTAAATTTGACAAGTTTTCTGAGCCCAGTTATGTTTATCAAGACTTGTCTATGACATGGCAGAAAGTAAAAACAGCACCTCACCCTCTTGGGATTGTTATTAGGATTAAATTAGTGAATACACGTTAGAACACTGCCGAACCTATCTTAGGTGTTTAGTAAATGTTAGCTTCTATCATTGTTTTTATGATGATGGTCATTTGACTCTGTGTCCTAAAGCAGCCAGACCAGTATTAGGAAATGAAGAGTTAAACATGACCCTGGGGAAAAACGTTATTTCACAATACTAGTGATGTTTTATCAACCATTTTCATTACACGTAAAATCCTACTTTTGAATAACAAATCCAATCTGTGCTCATCATATTTGTAATGATCTTACCTACATGATAGCTAGTGTTCTCGTGATATGAATGTGTGTATATATAAAAATAAATCTATATATTTATATTATACACACACACACACACATATATATATGTATGTCTAGGTTTTATAAAGTTAGTTTAGGGAGCAGAGTTCTTTCTGGAGTTCCAAATAACCCATTCTATTTATTAATTACTGGAAAATTCTAACTACTCATCAATTCATTAACCACAACTACTTATAGAGAGCACAAGATTCTTTGCATGAGATTCTCCCCCTCTAAATTCCCCCTAGAATTCATTCTTCATTGGAAACGTTTTATTTTTTGGTTGACCTAGAAGAATAAAAGCATGGGACTAAATGCTCTATTTCCAAGGAAGTTTTTGAAAGTTTGAAAAGAAAGCACTCTGGTGAAAATATGCTTTCCTTTATGCACCAGGAAATATAGGAATGTAGGCTTTGCCTAAAAGAAGGTCATACCTTGTTAATATTCATCAGACAAGGGTCTTAGTCTCAGTTTGAATAAATGAAAGACTGGGCCACTATATATTCTGCATTGCGACAGGACAGAGGAAGGTGCTGACCTACTACAGAAACCAGACTTTGAGTGTGTTGCTCTAATTTGAGACTTTGGAATAATCTCCATAGGGTGGGGATGAATGTGTTCTAGGAATTTATGAAAACACTGGATAGCCGATAGGGAGAACCATGGCAGGCAGCCATTGTTGCCTATCCAATATTCATTGTCTCCTTCGTTAGTATTATCAGAATTCTAAGTGTTTGAAACGGCAGGTCCAGCTAAAAATATACATTTCCCAGCCTCCCTTGGAGTGACAGGTAGCCATGTGAAACAATGCTGGTAAACGAATCATAAGTAGAAGTTGCTGGATGTGTTTCAGGCAACTTTCACCTCTTGTGGCCTGGCATGCAGACACTATCAGGTGAGGAGGCAGCCTTTTGTGACCACAAGGCAACAAGAATGAGGCTAAAAGTCACATTTTAGGAATGACCAAGAGGAAAGATAGGACTGTGAATACCCTGATATCATTGCGGAGCTGCTGTACAAACCTTGAGCTTTTACTTCTGGAGTACTTGATGTATAAGAACATAATATGATATTTAGGTAAACCACTGTACGTTTGGTTTTCTTTCTCTTAATTTTTCAAACCTTTTAGCTGAGATAGAGCGTACAGCTGTCTATATGGAATCATTTGAGGAAGTATTAACAGATTACTTTGGCCAAAACAAAATAATCTCTTCTATTTTCTTGAGTATTCCTGAGATACTATCAATAAATCTCATTTTTTGTTTTTGGAGACAGGATCTTGCTCTGTTGCCCAGAATGGAGTGCAACGGTTCACTGCAGCCTCAGACTCCTGGGCCCAAGCAGTCCTCCCACCTCAGCCTCCTGAGTAGTCGGGACTACAGGCACACACCACCACATCTGGATAATTTTTATATTTTCTGTACAGACAAGGTTTTGTCCACACTTACATTTTTCCTAATGGTTTCATGTTCATTTTAAAACTCAAAAACTATCTTTTAAAGCTCAAAAACTCATTTAAAACACAGAAAACAACTGTGTTCGTTGACATAATGATTAACGAGGTTATTTATTTCCTGTATTCTTGATGCTCTGACATCTGGGGCCTTACTGACTCTGAAGGGAGTGTCCGTTCCAGGTTAGTTAATAGAGATAATAAATCACCTGTCTTTGAGTGTGCTTTTGATATGCAAACCACC
Organism: Cacajao melanocephalus; assembly: GCA_963573385.1. Lineage (NCBI taxonomy): Eukaryota > Metazoa > Chordata > Mammalia > Primates > Pitheciidae > Cacajao > Cacajao melanocephalus. The sequence continues at coordinate 106,054 of CAUYLG010056026.1, read as the reverse complement.
ACTCCAGAGCCCATATCTGCAACCTTCTTTTTTTAGTGGGCTTTTACACCCTGGGCAACTAGCACCCTGCCCTAATCACTCCAGGGCCTCGTAACACATGATTAGGGTCCACTCTTATGCCTTGGGTTTGCTGAAATTATTCAAACTAGCAAATTCTACTGCTTAGCCTGCTTACCTTGCCTGGCTCATTCCTTTCCATGAAAACTGCAGCAGAGCCTCCCACCCTCAGCCCCTCCCTCTCTCTGACAGCTCATAATGCCTAAGTGTTTACCATGTGGGCCCATATGGGATGCTGTGCCCCTTCTTTCTAGAGGATTGTGACAATAATTAAGATTTTTCCCTTCGTGATAGTCATTTTCATGTCTGCATGTCTTACCATATCTGATCAAAACAAATCCCAGATACTATTGAACAGGAAACCCACTCAAAGGGCTTAAACATAAAGAGATCCATTTTTTCCCATAACAACAAGTAGTTACTGGATAGGGCAGATCCAGGTGTGGTTAGCTCAAGGCTAAATGATGTCTTGAGCCCAGATTCTTTCTTCCTTTCTGCTGTCTTCCTCACAGGTTGACCCTTAGCTAGCCTCAACCTTGTCCCTGGCTAGCCTCCTCATGGTCAAAAGACGGTCGCTTCTGTTCAAGGTGCTATTTTAAGACACTACACAACGGAGCAGCAGAAGAGGGATTGCTTCTTCCTAGGGAAGGAAAGATTTTCCCAGAAGCCCCCTCAGTAGATGGCTTCCCATGTCTCATTTAGCCAGAACTGAGCAACATGCACATTTTAACCAAATTGTTAAATACTTACAATGCAGAAATATTTACAATTGTGTTCCAATCCCACTGTCAAAAGGAATGGGACCATGACTGTCTGAGGCTAATGAAGATTTACTCCTGAGTCACAAAGAGGAGGGCTGAGCTCCCAAATAAAAATAAGAGTTTGCTAATAAGGGATGTTGGACAGAGAGCCAGCAGTGTCTAGAAAGTCCCTACACTTTCATAGAGACTTAGGATTCAAAGGACATTCTTGTTTGTACAGGGAGAAGAGGTCCAAGAAAATAAAACTCAGAATAAGCAGTCACTCTGCTGAGCTGAGATATCAGAGTACATTTTCGGAGACACAAATGTCCCCTCTTCTCCAATTTTGCCTGCAGATCAGTCAAATAATGCCAGGCTCCTTCTGAAGACCTCCATGACTCCTAAATGATCCTCCTCAGCACATTCTGCTTTAACTTTTACCTTTCCTCCACCCTCTTCTCCTCTTTCTTATCTCTCTCTTTGCTCTGCTAAAATCATGTGAATTTACTAAGCCACTTCTCTCTTCTTCCCTAAAGCTCTGCTTTCCAAAGGAATGTCATTGCTGCCCCAACTCACCTCTCTTCATTGTATTGGGATGGATAGAACTAAGGTTTCCCTTTACTACAGAAACTGAGCTTTGAGCTGTTGCTATAATTTGATGAGACTTTGGGGTCATCTTCATGGAGACAGGATGAATGTGTACTATAGTCATGCTTAACGACAGGGATAAGTTCTGAGAAATGCATCATTAGGTGATTTTGTCATTGCATGAAAATCAGAGTGTACTTACACAAACCTAGATGGCATAACCTACTGCACACCTAGGCTAGATGGTATAGCCTATTGCTTGCATGCGACTAACTGTGTGGCACGTTACTGTACCAAATACCGTAGGCAACTGGAACACAATTGTATTTCTGCATCTAAACATATCTAAACAGAACAGAAAAGGTATAGTAAAAAACATGGTATAAAAGATAAAAAACGAGCCAGCTGCAGTGGTTCGCGTCTGTAATCCTAGCACTTTGAGAGGCTGAGGTAGGCGAATCACCTGAGGTCAGGAGTTCGAGACCAATCTGGCCAATATGGTGAAACCTCATCTCTACAAAAAAAAATAAAAATAAAAATTAGGGGGGAGTGGTGGTGGGCGCCTTTAGTCCCAGCTCCTCCGGAGGCTGAGGAGGAAAATTGCTTGAACCCAGGAGGCGGAGGTTGCAGTGAGCTGAGATTACGCCACTGCACTCTAGCCTGGGCGCCAGAGCGAAACTCTGTTTCAAAAAAAAAAAAAAAGATAAAAAATGGGGCTGGGCACAGTGGCTCATGCCTGTAATCCCACACTTCGGGAGACCAAGGCTGATGGATCACTTGAAGTCAGGAGTTGAAGACCAGCCTGGCCAACAGGGCAAAAACCTGTCTCTACTAAAAATACAAAACTTAGCTGGGCATAGTGGTGGGTGCCTGTAATCCCGGCTACTCGGAAGGCTGAAGCAGGACAACCACTTGAACCTGGGAGGCGAAGGTTGCAGTGAGCCAAGATCATACTACTGCACTCCAGCTTGGGTGACAGAGTGAGACTTGGTCTAAAAAAAAAAAAAAATCCACCTGTTTAGGGCACTTACCCTACATGGAACTTGCAGGACTGGAAGTTGCTCTGGGTGAGTCAGTGAGTGAGTGGTGAGTGAATGTGAAGGCCTGGGACATCACTTTACTACCACACACTCTATGAACACTACACTTCAGCTGCACTACATTTATTTAAAATTTTTCTTCAATAACAAATTAACCTTAGTCTCACTGGAAGCTCTTCAGGGGCAAGAACACCTGGAGCTCTCGTCTATGATAACAAACCTTCTCCCGGAATACCTATTTTGCAGTTAACTTTTATTTTTTCAGTAAGTAAGAGTATACTCTAAAATAGTTATAAAAGGTATAATAAATATATAAGCCAGTAATATAGTCATTCATTATCTTTTTCAAGTATTATGTGCTGTATATAACTGTATGTGCCTTATTATTATTATTATTTTTTTTTTTTTGAGAAAGAGTCTTGCTCTGTTGCCCAGGCTGGAGTGCAGTGGCATGATCTTGGCTCACTGCACCCTCTGCCTCCCAGGTTCAAGCGATTCTCCTGCCTCAGCCCCCCAGTAGCTGGGATTACATGCATGCGCCACCATGCCTGACTAATTTTTGTATTTTTTAGTAGAGACGTGTTTTGCCATGTTGGCCAGGCTGGTCTTGAACTCCTGGCCTCAGGTGATTCCTCATGCCTCAGCCTCCCAAAGTGCTGGGATTACAGGCCTGAGCCACCGTGTCTGGCCACTTTTATATGACACATAGTACAGTAGGTTTGAGTTTACCAGCATCACCACAAACACACTGTGCTAAGACCTTATGATGGCTATAATGTCACCATGTGATAAAAATTTTTCAGCTCCATTATAATGTCATGGGACCACTATCATATATGTGGTCCATCATTGATTAGAAACATTGTTACGTGGTGCATGACTGCATCTGAATATATTGCAAAGTTGGTTAAAGGGGTGGATGATGGCAGTCAGTCGTCATTAGGTCCTCTGTCTGAAATCTCTTCTCAACCAAGTATTCCTAGTGTTGGCTTCTTCCATCCTAATCCTGCTAATTTCTTAACAAATGGCAACTACTATTAGAGACAGAAGAAACCAGTGTTTTTCCTGCTCTTACATAATCAACACAGAGTACTTCATCTCTAGTCACGAGAATGTGTGTGGAGATTTTTCCCTACACTAAGCAATTTTCCATGAACACCAGCTGATTGTCCCATAATCCAATTCCGACACCGTCTACCTGGAGACAGGATCAGATCCCACAGGTTACGGGCTCAGTCCTGGAAGACTGCCCCCACTTCAGATGCTAGTAACAAGCCCCAGGTTGCAATCTGTGCTTCTGAACAGCCAGCTATAATTTGGGGTTCCCAGAGTTTGACTAGTTTGCTAGAACTCAGGGAAACACTTTATTTGCATTTGTGCATTACAAAGGATATTACAAAAGATATGGATAAGCAGCCAGATGGAATAGATGCATAGGGTAGGGCACATGGGAAGGGGTGCAGAGCTTCCAAGCATTTTCCTGGTACACTACCCTCCAGGAACCTCTGTATCTTCAGCAACACAAAAGCTTTCCAAACTCTGTCCTTTTAGATTGTCTTGGAGGCTTCATTACTGATTACATGTAATGTATGACTGATTACATTATTGGCCATTGGTGATCAAGTCAAGCTTCAGCCCCTCTCCCGTCCCTGCAGGCTAGGGGATGGGGTTGAAAGTCCCAACCTTCTTATCCTGCCTTGGAGTTTCTGGTGACCAGCCCCCATCCGGAAGCTACCTAAGAGTCCCCAGCTATCAGTCATCTCAGTGGCCTACACAAGATACTCTTAGAACTCCAGAGATTTCAAGAGTTTTAGGGGCTGTGTGCCAGAGACAGAGGAGCCAGGGGCAGAGACCAAATATGTATTTCTTACTATATAACAATATCACTCAACCGTAAGGGAATTTGCCAACTGTATCTCACACGACAACTTTTCCATTCTAATCACTTCATTTAGGAGGTTTGAAAATGTTGACAATCCAAATTAAAGCCAGGGGAGTGCAGAGAGTTGCAATTACTCCAGATTTATCCCCAAATGGGGGCCTAAGTTAACTGTGGTATGGGTATGAGTGAAAGCTACCTAGCTTCATTCAGCCATCTCTAAAGCAGACGAGGACTTTGTGATGCCAGGTGTGTGTGTTATCATAACATCAGATTGGAGGCAGAATCTCAACCTGGTGAAAGGAGAGGCCCTCGAGCAGGCTTGCCTGAGTTTGAAGCCTGATGTAGCTGTCACTTTAAATTGGGTCCATAATGTGTCTAACTTCAGTTTTTGCAGATAAAATAGAGTCATTGTAAAAGGCAAACATGTACAGCCTCTCCCTGTAACAGTGTCTGGTATGGAGTATGCACATAGTAAGTGGAAGAGCTACTGTTATCACAAAAGTGCGTGCGACATAAGTCACCATGTCCTGGTCTTGATTAATTGGGTAAAAAAAAAAAGTCTTCCTTATTTCTGAGCTTCTTCATGCTCCCCTCTGGAGAATCTGTCCAGGGGACAGAATTACTGAGACTGCCTCTATCCACACTTTTCCATTTTCTGACTAATATCAGGCCCTTTCATTCAGTCTTGCATTATTTGTGAACATAGAAAAATTCCTAGCCACTTAAATAAAAATAGTAGCATCTATATTTAAAAATTCATACATCATGGGTTAAAATATTAGAAGTGACAGTTAGAGTTAGAACGAGGTTTTGGTGATATCTTAATGGTGCTCTAAGAAAGCTCCAAAATGCTTGCTTCATCCCTACTCTCAAGCTATCAGAGTAGTCACTGGAAGGATTTTTATTAATAATATATGAGTCACCATATTGGACAAACACCAGTGGTCAGCTGTCTATAATTCTTTCTGGAACAGAGCAAAAGCAACCAACCAATGAAAACTGTAATCTGGGAGTATTTTATCATGACAATATAATTTTGAGTGGAAAACTATATGCCAGTTTAAGAAACTTTAAAATTTTGCCTATTGCATAAAGAACATTGTTGTGTTAGTCTACATCCAAATCAACTTTGCTAAGCACGGACTTCTTAAAAGGAAAAGGTATTTCTATCATTCCTCATAACATCCTGGCAAGCACTACTAAATGTCCTAATAAGAGGTACCTGGATTGTTATAGAATGATTTGATTTTTCTTCCATTTAAGTGCGATAGAATCACAAAATGGGAGAGCAAAACATCTGAGAGATTATCGCCACACAAACACTGTATGAAGCGAAATCTTGGAAAGCCCATTGTATAGAGATGAATGCCAGATTATATTCTGCATCACGTGCAGACAACACGGTTGCAATCTAGGCCAATGGAATGCTTTTCTTCTCATTTTAAAGCTGCCTAATGTGTATAAAATATTGTCACAATTTTGATGTAGTTAAATATTCTTACACTTGCTGCAAACGTATTATAAAAAGGTATATCTCTCTGCTAGTTTCTCATGAAATAATTGCAAATCAAAGTGACACAAATGGTTCAGAAAGAAATGTGAAATGAAAGGGTTCATGTTTAGAAAATAATGGTATATATTGAGTCTGATGTGAACCCACTTTAAAACCTATATTTTTGTGTTATGTTTTCTTCTCAAAGAAAAGGTTTTCAAGGTCCATCTCTGAAGGCTGTTTAAACATTATGTATCTGAATTAGAGGCTTACTCACACTGAAACGTGACTATTATGCTTCCTTTGTTGCTGAAGAAAGCCTCTGTGGCATGTTAATTTCTTTCAATCACTGATATTTACTTTGAGCAGTAGCTATGGAAGAGCTGTGATGATGATTCAGAAGATAAGCTAGTGAAAAAACAAATTAGAGCCATGTAGGAAAGTTGCTCGCATTACATGGAAGCCAGGTGTCCAAAAAAAGGAATTAATAGAAGAAAGAATTTTGTACCAGATTGGGGAAACTTTGGACTTGGAGCCAAATCCAGTCTTCCACTTCAATATGATCATATGCATGAAACAAACAGCAGGAGACTACATTTTCATTTATGCCTATAGTTAACCTAAGCACAATGAAAACATAAAACTGACCATTAGCAACTTCTTTAAAAGCCACAGAATGCAGAATGGAGGCTGAGCCCAGCCCATTCTCTATGCAGCTTTTCAGTTACATAATGCAATGTTGTCACTGGTCTCACATGATTTCCTAAACTGCTGATTGATGAGGTAGCAGGGCAAGGTAGTTTGATGTGGTGCAAAGCGCACTGGTTTTGGAGACACAGATCTGGATTCAAAGCCCCAAGGGCCATTTATTAGCTATTTACTGTCTCTGAGCTTCAGGAAAAGTTCCTCTTTTGCAAAACAGCACTAGAGATATTAACTTTCTTCTAAGGTTCAGGGCTGATTAAACGGGATGATTTATGGAAAGCATTTTTTACACAATAAACAGCAGTTGGTGTTATGCTAACCCAATGCTGTTGATAATTTTAAGTTTTGTTTTTGAAATCATCCCTTTCAAGATGTCCATGCAATTTCTGGGAGTTGGTGCAAGTCCCTCAGGCCTTACCCTCCCACCATCGTCCTTCCGTTGTCACCGGATACTGCTGCTGATGCCTACAAGCCTGGGAGGACGTTTATCCTTCTGCACCCAGCTCTCCTCTGCTGCTATCAGTACCACTGCTATTGATACCACTATGGCCTCCAGGGAGAGGGCATTGCTCTCTCTGTCTACCCTGTCACCAACTTGGAATACATTCTTTCTCTTAATTCCCCACCACAGGGCAGACACCAGCCCGTTTCTTGGTGAGAGTTTTCTGGGAGTTCTGAAGTTATAGACAAGAAGCATAACTCGAAGAGAAATTTACCGACAGTGCCTACTTCCTGTGCCACCCTCCAGATGCCTTGCTGGGCCTCCAAAGAAGAGCTCCAAAGTGCTCCAGATATCAGAGCTTGGGCCTGAACAGCTCCAGGTCTCAGACAGAGGAGGAGATATTCCCTCATAATCAATTTAAAGCCTACCTTTTCCTGCCCCATCATTATCTCTTTCCAGGGTGATTCCTGTAGGAATAAACTCAACCCCCACCAAGAGGAAGGTGCTCTGGTCATAGTAAAATAACAGCCCCAACAATAACTGGGTGAAGATGAGCCTCACTCTAGGCATGTCATGGAGATATGGGACTTGTTGTAATTTGCCACTCCCTCCTCACCCCCTCACCCTCACCCACCTGCCTCCCTGCCTGGCTTCCAGGTTTTCTAGGAAGTCATTTATTGAGATTTGTTGAGCCCCTGTGGTTGCCAATCAAATGAGGCCGGCTAGTTGGAACTTGTATATGGGTCCTGAGATTTGACTCCAAGACCCAAACACATTGATAGCAATGAGGTTGTGGTTATTCTACTTTCCTTCCACAACTGGCTCAGGAACTGGGCCAAAATGAAACTATGGGAAGCAGGTAGAACATCGGTGGATGGCTGAAGGAGCAAGAGAGGGGAGAAATAGAAAAAGCAAAGAGGGGGCAAGGGAAGCGCATGTGTCTTCTTCAACTGATTCTCTCTCCTTTTCTCATGTGTGTGTGTGTGTGTGTGTGTGCGTGTGCGCACGCGCGTGCACGCATGTGTATAACTTATAAATATGAATGAATGGATATGTACACATATTGAATATTGTATTCAATTGAATACATATTTGAATACAGTATATGTATTGAATATACACAATTGAATACATATACCCATTCGAATAGGCATACCTATATGTACATATATGTCTATTGCATACATAAGTGTGTGTATGTGTATACATATTCAACTGCTCTCCTTAAATCTTCGGGTTCTACTCCATCCCTCAGAATTTGTTTTTCAACAGTATTTCCTTTCTTTCTTCTATTTGTCTCCCAATCTCCCTTTTAAATACAGGCACAATATGAAACAATTTTTAAATTGTTTTTCTGTTAACATTTTTTTCATATGCAAAGTGGCTGAGACTTATATTTGATATTTATCTGGTTTTTACTTATGTTGCCTCTGGACAACTTTTTCCCACGGTTAGTGAACCTCGACAGAAAAATGTCTCTACCTTTGTTCTGAGTAAACACTGGAATGTCCCTCCTTACAATGCTGCCTGCCCATTAAATGCTGGGTAGCAACCTCTGCCACCCAGCCAAGTTGGCAGGGAAAACAGTCAAGAGGGCTCTGTGCTGGAGCAAAGCAGCCGGTTAGGAAGATGAAGGGCAGAAGTGGTAACACAGACAAGATCTTGCTGGCATCTATGGGGTCAGTTCCTACAGCTCTAATATAGCGCGAGTTAATAAAGTACATGTTGTTGCAAAGTCAAGCACCACTAAAGCTGACTATTAAGACTGGCAGTGGGGAACTGAAAGCAAAGTGGTTGGAACAAATGCATGGCTTTTCTCCAAGACAGGCTGGGAAAACATACCCTGTTTTCATGCACACAGTTCTAATGTGTGCCTAAAACTATGTGGAAGTAACTAAGGAGAGTAGAATGCTGATAATTTTGTCCTTAGAGTTAGAAAGATTCCAGTTCGAATCCCAGCTATGTGTCTGCTGCTTGAGCTGTCCTTGGCAACGTGACAGAGGAGATTTCAGACATTGGATTAGTTTGGTGAGAGTTATAATAGGGCAGATAAAATTTTCAGCACTACTTATAAACAATTCCAATTTCCAGCCATATCTAAATAGGACCAGTCCTATGTCAGGTAATGATGCAATACATTTTACCCATGAAGACTCACTCTACTTAGTCCCAGGTTTCTAAGTGTGCTCCAGGACTAGAGCTGAGTTACAGGGAATTTCTGGCTCCAAAATTCAAGAATCAAAGCCAGCACATCTTTAAAGAGTCTTGCTTCCTACCTGGTGCCGTATGGGAGACGCTAGCTCCTAACAGCCTATGGTGAACCTAATTAGCTTATGACAACTATTCCCCTCACCATCAGACAATTCATTCAGGGTCTGAGAAATCTGGAGCCTCAAATATTACTTCATCTGTCCTTGGTGGTGGAAGAGAATTCTGAATTTTGATCCTTAAAATGTCACTAATATTAATTGAATATTAATATTAATAAAATTAATACTAATATTTAAAATATTTTATTAATAAAATACATTTATTATGTTGATTTATTATGTACTAATCCACTCAAAATCATATAATTTGTCTGACTTCAAAATAGTTATCTTGGATATTTATTTTATTACCTTAATCATCTCAAAGGATTTATTATTATTTTATGAATCATCTCAAAATTTTATTGTTTTATTACTTCTCTCAAAATCATATAATTCAAGATAACTATTTTGAAATAAAATAATATTTGAAATTATATATTGAAAAGTCACACTGCATACCTCAGAATGTCAAACTAGAATGACCAGCACTAAGATATATCTTAGTAAAATTGCTGTACCTTAAAAAGAAGGAAAAATACTTTGAGGGGATCTAACCAAAAAGGACATGCAGTTTAGACAGGGGAAAAAATTAGATTATCATCAGACTTCCAAACAACAATAGATAAAAATATAATGTATACTATACTACATATTCAAAGAAAGAAAAATGTGAGGCAAGGATTTTATATCCAGCAAAACTGACTTTCAGGCATAACCAGAACAGACTACTAAAGATGCAAAATCTCAGGAAATATTGTTCATGTGAGGTCCTTCCAAGAAATCTACTAAAGAATGATCTTCAGACAACCAAAATAACTAGAGATATAATGACATGAGATGAGCTGGGGAACATTAAGTATATTGTTACTTTTAGAACTAAGACTGAGTGAGGCTCAAAAGAAAGAGAGTACAGTATGTAATGGATATATGCTCTGACAATGTACACACTGGACAACAATTAAACATGGGGAGAACATGTGACATTTTTTTAAAAAATGCTTTTAGTATGTATATTGGTAATGGTAGTATTAGCTTGCTTTTCTGAGACTGTTCTGTATACAATGTGGTTTGAACAAAGTGATGGTAGATTCTAATTGCATAATCCCCAGTATCCTTTAGAATCAGGATTCTTGGTGTGGAAGAAAGGAAATACAGTAGTAATATAGAGAAGTGTAAGTAAAATGTTTATAACCCTGAATTTAAATACAAAGTCAACACGAATTTATCATTTTATCTTATATATAGTTTTTCTAGCTCCATCCACTAAAAATGCCTTAAAAACAATGACTAATCCAGTAACAACAAGCATCTTAGTACCTAGGTGATGGTACTGAAACACTCATAGATTTTCCACTGAAGGATGTCAAGGCTTCTTGGAGAAATGGTTGATTCTAGTTCTGGAGTAGGAAATGCACAAAATGAGCCTGAAACATCTTGTCATATCAGAGAGCAGGGAAGTTATCAAAGATGAATGGAATCATATCAAAAGGATTCAGGAGCCAGCTTGAAGATGCTCCCCTGGTCAAATATGGAACAACAAAAGCTTTAACAAAGATAATAATTGGAAGGAAGGAAAGAAACAAGCATTTATCCTGACTTGCCCATAAGAACTATTCCACTGAGTAACCAAATAGTAGGTGGAGAAACGTGTCTCATTTAAAACGTACTTCAATGAATAAGTAAAGAAGAATCTACAGAAGTTAACCATGTCATTTTGCACCTACTAATGAATTAATGGATTCTAGAGGTCTAGCATAATGGTTGCAGGTTATAGAAAAATTGACAACACAACATCATTTGCTTCCCAGTGGAAGAACACACAATCACCTCTAGCCTTGCGAAAGAGATCAAACCTGAGTCTTAATCCACAAAATCTAGAGTATAAGAAATATACTACAATTCAAATGGCCCAGTTTCTTTAACAAATATGTTGTAGGGGGAAAAAGGATGGAGGGAAACATGTAGACTAAAAGAGATCTAATGCACATGTCAAATTTGGTTTTAATGAGAAAGACCAGACTTCTGTTTTCAGTTGGTGAAGGAAGCACACACTCTCTGTCCCACTCATCACAACTAAAACCCCGGGGACAGAATAACAAAGCAACTGTCTGAGGACTCTGAAAATAAACAGTAGCAGGTAGATTGGGAAGAGAATTAAAAATCTGAAAATTGGTGTATGGGATGCAACTTTCTTATTGTTTTCTCTATCCATATTTCCCTGATTAGTCTCTGGGTAGCCTGAATCCTGGATATGCGTAACAAGCATGGGCAGAAAAATCTACAGAAAATCCCTGTTTTTTTAAGCAGAGGATAAAGAATGGGTGGGGCACTTCGGAACAAAGAGAAGAGGGAAAAATCCCGTTTTCTTTCTCTCCTGCCCCTCCCATGGGCACTACTGCAGTCCTGTTGGTGGCAGCAGTAGTGAAAAGGCCACTAAATACCTGAGAGAGAGAAAAAGAAATGAGGCAAAGGATCCCTGTTATCTGAAAGGGTGGGGGAGCTTTTTTTTTTTTTCTCTTGCCACTTCACCCTGGAAATGAACCACGCCATGGAAAGTGTGTAACAGAATGGGGAGGATAAAATCCTGTATTTCTAACTAAGAGACCAGGAAAAGGGGACTCTGAGAGCTGGAGAGCATAGAGAAATCACAAAGAGGAGGGAGCTTGAGAAAAGAAACCCATAAATCTCTGCATGAAGTCTCAAGGCCACCCCCAGATATACCTGATTTGAAACAGAAAACAGAAGAGGGAGCACTTCCCAACTCATTTTAGGAGACCAGCATTACCCTCATACTATAATGAGACAATGTCAGTGCAACAAAAGAAAACTACAGAACAATATCTTCCATGAAAAGATGCCAACACTCTCAACAGAATATTAGCAAATCAAATGCATCAACATGTAAAAGAATAATATACCACATCCACATGGATTTTAGCTCAGAATGCAAGGCTGGTCCAACATTTGAAAATCAATGAGAGCCACCATATTAAAAGTCTAAAGAAAAAAAAACAGTATCATCTCAATAGAAGCAGAACAAGCATTTCATAAAATCCAAAACACCTTCATGATACAAACACTCAGCAAACTAGAAATAGTAGAGAAATTCTTTAATCTGATAAAGGACCTCAACTAACAACATACAGCTAATATCAGACTTACTAGTAAAAGACTGAATGCTGCCCCCTGAGATTGGAGCAAGAAAAGATGTCCATTTTCACTGCTTCTATTTCACATCATGCTGTAAGTTGTAGCTCATACAATTAGGCAAGAAAAATAAGGCGCATACACATTAGAGAGGAAGAAATAATACAGTCTTTATTCAGAGACAACAGGATTATCTATGTAGAATACTAAGCTATTTGAAAGCTCCTAGAACCAGGAGGTGAATTTAGTAAGGCTGCAGTATGCCTTCTTACTTACAAAATCAATCTTACTTCTACGTATTAGCAATGAACAATTGGAAACTGTAATTTTTTTTAAAAAAGGACCATCTGCAATAGCTTCAAAAGCTAAATATTTAGGTATAAATATAACAAAAGACATATAGGATCTATATGCTAAAAAGTATAAAATGTTGATGACGGAAGTCAAAAGTAGACCCCCAAAATGGAGAAATATGCTTTGTTAATGAATTGAAACACTAAATATAGTTAAGGCGCCAGTACTTCTCTAATTGATCTGTAGATTCAAAGTGATTCCAATAAAATAATCCCAGTAGAATTTTGTAGAAATAGAAAAACTGATTGTAAAATTTAATGAATATTTTAGGAACTATCATAGCCAAAGCAATTTTGTAAAAGAACAGCCAGAGGTCTCCCATGACTGGATTTTATGACTCACAGTAATCTAAACAGTGATTTTTGCATAAAGATAGACATATAGCTCAAAGGAATAGAAAATACAATCCAGAAATAGACCTACACAAACATAGTCAACTTATTTTTGATTAAGTCATAAAGACTATTCAATGGAAACAGGAGAGCTGTTTTAACAAATGGTCCTGGAACAACTGGTCATCTATATACCTTATACAAAATTTTACTTAAAATAACTTTATATTTAGGCCTCACATTTTTTTTTTTAATTACAAAGATTTTAGAAGAAAACAAGAGAAAATCTTTGTGATCTTGGATTGGGCAGTTTTTGGGATCATGTCACCAAAAATGTGACCCATAAAAGAAAAAATGATAAAGTAGACACCAAAATTTAAAAGCCAAAACATTTTGCTCTCTGGAGGACAATGGTAAGAGAATGAAAAAACAAGGGATGGACAGGGATAAAATATTTGCAAATCTCATATGCATCAAAGGACTGTATAAAGAATGTATAAAGAACTCTCAAAACTCAATAAACAACGTAAAAATGGAATCTGAATAGACACCGTCCAAGTAAGATAGGAGGATGCCAAATAAGTACATGAAAAAATGTTCAACACCATTAGTCTTTGGAGAAATACAAATTAAAAGCACAATGAACTACCGCTATGCATCTATCAGAATGGCTAAAACAAAAATACATATATAAAACTTTCAATTTCAAGTGATGCGAGGAAACAAAGGAACTCAAACTTTCATACACTGCTGATGGGACTGTGGAATGGTGCAGTCATTCTGGGAAACAGTTTGACAGTTACAAAGTGAAATACACCCCTACTGTATGATCCAGCAATCTCACTCCTCGGTATTTAACCTACATACATAAAAACTCATGTTCACACAGAAACCTGTACACACATGTTTATAGAAGCATTCCTTATAGTCACACAAACTAGGAGGCAATCCAAAGGTCTTTCAACAAATGAATGCATTTATAAAAAAAAGCTATGGTGTATCTACACAGTGCAATACTACTCCGTGATAAAATGATACCAACTATGTGGATGAATCTCAAATACATTATGCTAAGGGAAACCAGGGTCAGGGTCCCATGCTGCATTGTCTTATTTATATCACATTCTGGAAAAGGACTACCAGTGATTGACCAGGGGTAGGGGTGAGGGAAGGTTTTACTACAAAGGGGTAGTATGAGGAAATTTTCAGAGGTGATAGAACTGTTCTGTATCCTGATTGTTGTGGTGATTTCATAAATTTGTGCATGGATTAAAACTCATTAAGTTGTACAACCAAAAGAACTACTTTTACAGTATATAAACGTTAAAAACAGGCAATACTATACTTAGATTATAAAGAACCTCAAAAAAGTGACTATGGCCGGATGCAGTGGCTCATACCAATAATCACAGCACTTTGGGAGGCTGAGGCAAGAGGATCCACTTGAGCCTAGGAGTTTGAGACTAGCCTTGTCAACATATTGAGACCCCCATCTCTACAAAAATGTAAAAAGATAAAAAAAAAAAAGAAGAAGAAGAAGAAGAAGAAGAAGAAAGAGAGTACTATAAAATTTAGGATATTGGTTGTTTTTGGTGAGGTAAAGAAGTTGTGTTTGGATTGGGGAACGTGGAGGAAATTTTTAGGATGGTTGGCAAAGTTCTGCTTTTCTTTAGCTAATAATTATTCCTTAGGCTGTACATTTTGATGTTTTTTCTATATCTATAGTTTATCTAACAATTAAAAGTTATGTAGATATTGAGTAAATAAAATATCAACAAAAATTTCAGTGTGGTTTTACACAGGATGTGTAGAGCTAAAGAAGACAAACAGTAACAATGACTATGACAGCATGGGGAATTACATTCCCAAACATCAAATATTATCACCAAGTTAACATGATTAACATATGGTTTTAGTTTAGGAAGAGACATGAGCTCATTGAGCGACAGAATAGAAGAGAGAGTCGCGAAGCACACCCATGCATATGTGGCAACTTGAGTAGCAAGAGCAGGCATTTAAGAGTTGAGGGAAAGGATGGATTATTTAATTACTTGTGCTAGAAAAGTTGATTATCCAGATTTTAACAATTATATCACTGCCCCATACCATATGCAAATATAATTTCCAGTAAGATTGAAAACTTAAATGTAAAAGATGAAAATGATAGACACTTAATATAATATAACAGAATACCATGATGACTTCCAGGAAGGAAAGCATTTCTTAAGCTTCAAAAAGCACAAAGCCTACAAGGAAAAATATGTAAATGGAAATTAAGGACATCTGTTTATCAAACTATATCATAAAACAACTGAAAAAATGATCCGTAAATTAGGAGAAATTATTTTCTCAAATTATGAATGACACAGGATTAGTATCAAGAAAATTCAAATTAGAATGAAAATGAGATGCCACTGCATGCTAAAGCAGCTGTCAAAAATCAAAAAGGCAATACCAAGCATTGACAATGATATACAACATCAGGAACTTTGATCTACTGCTGGTGTGAATGTCAACTGGTACAACCACTTTGGAAAACAATTTGCACTGCCTAGCAATGTAAGAAAAGTGCAGGAATGATTAACAAGAAATTTGAAATAATGGCTACCTTTAGAGGAGGAAAAAGAAGACATCTGGATGGGAAATTCAGAGAAATTCTAAGGTACTGGTAACATTCTGTCTCTTAAGCTGGATGACAAGTATTGGGGTAGTTATATTATTAGTATACCTTAAACACTATGCATATGTTTTATACACTCCTTTGTGTGTATGATTGATTTCATATTTGTCCAGGATGGCCCTAATTTATATACATTGTCAAGTAATTACCAATGACATATTCAAAAGTGTTCCATTTTGGATATTAAATTATATGGCCACCTAGGATTTGTTTTTGTTTTTTAGAGACAGGGTCTTTTTCTGTCACCCAGACTGGAGTGCAGTGGTGCGATCACATTTCACTATATCCTCAAACTCCTGGGCTCAAGCAATCCTCCCACCTCAGCCTCCTGAGTAGCTAGGACTACAGGTGCGTGCCACCATGCTGGGCTAACTTTTTAAAGTTTTTTATAGAGACAGGTTCTTACTATGTTGCCCAGGCTGGTCTTAAACTCCTGGCTTCAAGTGATCCTCCTGCTTCAGCCTTCCAAAATGGTACATGACCAGCAGCATTTTCAAACAGGCTGAAAGACGACATATTATTTATTAAACGTAAATTTTCCTAAACACCTATGTTATGCCAAGTATGTGTAAGATCATTTGAAGTATATAAGAAAAGTACTATTTAAATATTTTACATCAAGAAGGTATTCATGTATTTGTATGAAAAATTGAGTGAAAAGTAAGAAAAATACAAAGCTTGTTTTCTGAATAAAAGATCTAGAATTTTATTCAGGAGATGAGAACACACATGAGAGGGCCTTGGAGATCTTTAGACTACTCTTCAGGAAGGGGATATGGTGTGTCAAAGATGTACACTCTGGGGAAGAACTGATGTACCTTCACTGCACCTCAAACAACCTAGATCACCCAACTTACATGTAAGGGACATTACATTGGGCTTTTAAGTCCATTTGTTTCAGAATATGAAAACACTGAGCAATACATTATACATTGGAGTGCAACAGGCACATTGGCTATGAGAAACAGAAATTTGTTTTGCAGGCAGTTTCTTAGGGTTGCTCTATTCTAAATGGTGAAATACACCTACTTATGTATGTAGCATAAAGAAGCTAAAGGAACTAAGACTCCACTTTTTCTTTCATCTATTACATTGTATTATAGCTTACCTGCATTTCAACTTTCCACCATAATCTTGGCACCTTGATATCCTCCTACTTCCTGCACTCCTTTTAGAAATGCAACAGTGAAAGCTTATTAGCTTACTATTGGATTTGGAAGATCCAGTGGATTGCTCCCTGGTGATCTTTTGGGGCTCACACAATGGACTCCCACTGGGATTTCTGCATCCTCTGAGTCTCACAGTTGAAGCTGAGTATAACTATCAGGCCATGGTGGGCACAGTGGCTCCTGCCTATAATCCCAGCCTTCTGGAAGGCTGAAGCAGGAGGGTCACTTGAGGCCAGGAGTTTAAGACCAGCCTGGGCAACATAGTGAGAATCTGTCTCTACAAAAAATTTTAAACGTTAGCTCAGCATGGTGGTATGGGAGGCCAAAGAGGGAGGATCACTTCAGCCCGGGAGTTTGAGGATATAGTGAACTGTGATTGCATGACTGCACTCCAGCCTGGGTGACAGAGCAAGATCCTGTCTCTAAAATGAAACCAAAACCAAAACCTAGGTGGCCATATAGTTTAATATCCAAAATGGGACACTTTTGAAAATGTCACTGGTAATTACATGAGGGTGTATACAAATTAGGGTCATCCTGGACAAAGAGGGACACATGTTATCCTAGTCATTGCCAAACTGGAATGCATTGAGAAGCTCAGTAAGGAGGGCAGTGGGCACTGAAACTGGGTGAGGAGTGGTGACAGGCCATGGATGTTTGCCCAGGTAAAGTGATATAGACAAGGTGCCATGACCCACCACTTAGCGAACTGCGTGCACTGGGTGTGTAGCAGAGATTATGGCTCGTGGATATTCAGATTCCTATAGTGAAGCACAGCACAATCAAGGTTGTGTGTGTGTTGGAGGTGACAGTGTCTCTGTCTGCGGTGTGAGTGTCTACATGTGAGAGTCAGTGGCGGAAGCAGCTTTTGTTAAAGTCCCCTTCTTTTTGCTCACTTTCTGGACATTGCTCTATTTTTACAGTGATGCTGAGTTTTACAGAGTCAGCCCACTGCCCACCTTTGTTAAGGAGGCATAAAATCTGCATTCCTTCTACTTTTTCTTCCTGAGTCATAACAGTTTATAAAGCTACACCCATGGGTCATGAGTGCATGTGGAAGTGCTGGTTAGTTATCTCTGCCTGAGAGAACGGACAAAATCAGAGAAGAACAGAGGGCTTTGGAAGGCACTGAGAAAATAAATGCATACTACACAGCCAAACAGAAGCAGAAAGTTCCCAGAAATGATCTTACCTCAATATACAGCAACTCTGCCCTCAACTCTTCCTTTCTGTACTTTGCTCATTAGTCTCCGCTATGCACACACCTAATGTTCTTTCATTAATTAACTACACACAGTAACTGAGTCCCTGCTATGTGCCATTCTACATGCTGGAGTATTGAGTGTTGAACAAGGAAGGTAGGCTCTATGCCTTCATAGCAGTGGAGGGAGACAATAAACACACTAATGCTGAGAGGATGTCACCGAGTGCGGTGTGCTTCGGGACTGCAGAAGATTAATTAACACTGAGTGCTTACTCTGTCAGATGTTGATTTACACGATCTGTGTAAATCACATAATCCTCCCAGCAGTTTTATGCTGCAAGTGAAAATACTGTCATCTCATTTTACAGATGAGAAAACTGAGGCACACAAAGAAAGATTAGGTCACTTTTCAAGGTCACACTGTCGATAAGTAGTAAAATGAAAATGTAAATACAGATCACCAGATTCTTGAGTCCACATTCTTAATCATTGTATCACATGAACTTCTGCCCTGCTTGAAGGACAACAGGCCAGCATGCGAGTAGAAAGTGCTGGGGGGCTAAGAGGCTGTGTCTGGGACGAAGAGCTTGTTTTAAATAGAGTGATCAAGCAAGACCTCTCTGAGGATGGGGCATTTGAGTTGAAACCTAAGTAATGGGAAGTTGTTGAACATGTAAAGATCTGTGGATAGAATTTTCCAGGTAGTGCAATCAGCTAGTCCAAGGATGTAAGGCAGAAAGAACCTGAATTGTTTGAGGGACAGAAAGAGGGCAAATGGGGTGGGCATGATCTTCGTGAAAAAGTGTTCCAAATTTAAAAGAGAAAAATCTGGCTTACTCTCTTATCAGTTTCTTCATCTACACAAAGGGATGAGGTTTCTCCAGGAACCATTTGGTTACTCAGTGGAATAGTTCTTATACGCAAGTCAGGATAAATGTTTGATCCTTTCCCCCCCGCAATTAGTATCTTTATTAAAGCTCAAATCGTTCTATATTTGACCTTATCCACTTGTTGCAGAATAAAAAGAGATCATGGTAGCCATTATTATAATCACTGTTATTAATAGCACATCCATAGTAAATAAAGCCTGGCCAGCTTGCCTTTTTCCATAAGAACATGCCTCTGTTCTAGTCAATGCTTAATCAGACAGGTTCTGTGTAGTGAGCACAACAGCCATGTAATTTCAAGTTATCACATCTATCTTGTAAGGTAACTATTCTTGTCATCATATAGAAAAGGAAATGAAGGCTCTCAGAGGTTGAATAATATCATCAAAGTCAAATATGTAATGTAAGTAATAAGACTGCAATTTTAATTTTTAATTTTTTTTTTTTTTTTTTGAGATGGGGTTTCGCTCTTATTGCCCAGGCTGGAGTGCAATGGCATGATCTAGGCTCACTGCAACCTCCACCTCCTGCTTTCAAGCAATTCTCCTGCCTCAGGCTCCTGAGTAGCTGGGATTACAGGCATGCACCACCACACCCGGCTAATTTTGTATTTTTAGTAGAGAGGGGGTTTCTCCATGTTGGTCAGGCTCGTCTTGAACTCTCAAACTCAGGAGATGCACCGACCTTGGCTTCCCAAAGTGCTGGGATTACAGGCGTGAGCCACTGTGCCTGGCAGTATTTTTTTTTGAGACAGGGTCTTGCTCTGTCACCCAGGCTGGAGTACAGCAGGGTGATCACAGCTCACTGCAGCCTCAATTTCCCAAGTTCAGGTGATTCTCCTGCCTTAGCCTACCGAGTCGCTGGGACTACAGGTGCACCACCACGCCCAGCTAATTTTTGTATTTTTTGCAGAGATGGGGGCCTCACTATGTTGCCCAGGCTAAGATTGCAATTTTAACTCAGTTTTGTCTTGCTTCAAAGCACAAAGTGTTTCTTCTATACCATACCTCTTTGCAAACTGAACTGGAACAGGCAGGGAGCAATGTTTTTATCTGTATTATAGTATCGCCTGCAGATGCAGACATTGTGATAAATCTTTTTTAGATGGAGGATCTGATGAACATGATGATAATACTGGAATGATGATGATAAAGTAGAACAAAGTGAATTGGAGAAATGAATTGCTTCAGCCATGTTCCTGTCCTCAGGTGTTCAGCTGCTTCTGATAAAAGCACAATCTTCCACTGCTCTTAACGCTGTGTAGGCTTGGCCTGAGAGAATCAAGAATAAAGCTGATTGCAAACTTGGTGCATAACAGAGAAAATAAAGACATCATTTACTGACTGATTTGGACTAAGAAAAGATGTATTTACTTGCAGTTTATTATGTTGAATGTGACAGGCATACATTTGTGCTTTTTATTGAATGATGACTTACTACATACAGGAATTGGTGCAATTTGTAATGCAGATTATGTTTTTAAACAAAAAAGGGTGCAAATACACTGATGGCTATCACATGACTCGCTCTGCACTTCTCAAAAAGTGGCTGGAGCGTGGGCGGAACGACAAATATACCCTAGATGCACAAATGTAATTTCCAAAGAAGAAGATTCTGGGCAGCTTCCAATTCAGTCGGGCAGATTTAGACAGAAGAAATCCATGGCTAAGAAAAGCTAAGCATCCTAAAATAGCAGGAATTGGAGTAGGATCATGTGAATCACTCCCATTAACTGCCGAGATGCCACTAGACAGAGCAACAAGAGCCACAGCTAAAATCAGGATGTGGCATGAAAGGGTTCATGTTGGATCTCTGTAAGATTCCCGAAGTTAAATACCTGGGAATCTCATTTTCCTTCTAATGATGGAAGGTGGGAGCATGAGAAAGACAGAGGAATCTCAATTCCATGTGAAATGCAATGGAAATGAGGGCTTGGCTCACAGCTGATTTTCTGAGTAATGAGTTTGGTGACCTCACCAGCTTCTAGGCATTGGGCCAGATCTTGTCTCGTGATGCACATTTGTACAATTCCTCGAGGATGCAGACTTGGCTTTTCCATTTGAAGTGGGTTTGTGAATTTACGAATGGGCAGGATTCAGTCTATTTTTTCTGATTATCAACCATCCTATTTGTTTCCCTCAAAACATAATTGCATTTTAAAAATCCTAGTTTCTTTGAGATGAAGGCAAATTTGATTAATTGCTTTTCTTCATCTGACTGTTTGGGCTTTACAGCTCACTTCTTCCGGTGATCCAGCCATTAAGGAGTGTTCATTCATGCTAACAGCTTCCATTTAAGCTGCTTGTGAGTAATATTAGAGGGAATGGATGACTAAAGGGGCAACCCATACAAAGATTTGAAAATAAATGGCAAAATTTTTATTCCAAGACGTTTATTTGCCTTGGGGGAAGGCAAAGCTGGGCATGACATAATTTCCAAGTTGTGTTTCACGGCTTGCTCATCATCTCAAACATGAGTCTCTTTTGTTTAATGGAGATGTCATGGCCTGGGAAAAATGACATGTCAGAATGGTTTCTCCTCTTATGATCTTGGCGCTTCACAATTATTAATAATTCTGCTATGGAGATTTTGTCTCCGACCTCCCCCAGCTGGTAATTTACCATAGGCAACTTTCCCTCCTGATGATCTGTGGGGCCTACCCTCTAGCTCACACCTGTTGCAAATCCCTGCCTCTTGTGTGAGAGCCCCCAAGTGCATTTCAAAGAGCTTGCCAGCTCTTGTCGAAAGTTACCACAGACCGTGATTCCATTTAAGGCCCAGGCACAGCAGCATCATCGGAGGCTAGAACAACTCTGCGTCTACACTGCAAATCCCTGCCCGGTGAATTCACGCTGCCACCAGCCCACAGCAGCAGGCCAGCGCCTGTTTTGCACGGTGGTGGTGAGGCAGCGGGTCTATTTTTAGGCAGCCGATGGTGGATTTGCCTTCAACAGATCTGCTTTCCCCCCTCTGATGACAAAAAGCAGGCCTGTGTCTGTGCAAATGAAAATCAATGGGTGAGCCAAAGCGTGCCAGCGCGCTCTGAAGCCCTCTTTGTTCCCGAAAGGCTCCAAGCCCCTGTGTGCTGATGCCCCGCCTTGCCTCAGAAGCTGCTATTTGGTCGCAGAGGTGTTTTGACCAAGGGCATTGGGTCTTGCTTTGTTTCATTTCATTGCATATTCAAGGCAGGACATGAAATAGGGAAAAAGGAATGGCAATAGTCATTTCCATCCTCCCCACAACTTCCCTGCCATGACCACTCTGCGACCTCATCACGTACTCCAGATCCATCGAGGAGAAGCCTGGGGGCTGCAGGGGTGGGACCAGCAGTGAGGAGAAAGGAGCAGAAAGAGAAGACACCCGCTTGTCCTCCAGTGGCAGCAAACAAGTGGCATCAAGATCCTTTCCATTCTCCTCCTGAAACACTGCCAGCTTGGGTGAACGTTCCTCGGACCTGCACTAGTGTCTGTGGGGAGGGAACTGCTGCAATAAAGTGCCACAGATGAGGGCTTAACAGCAGACATGGATCGTCTCACAGTTGTGCAGGCTGCAAGTCTGAGATGAAGTATCATCTGGGCTGGTTCCTTCTGGGGCCTGGGAGGGAGAATCTGTCCCAGACTTCGCCCCTGGCTTCTGGTGGCTTGCCTTCAGTCTTTGGCACTCCTTGTCTTGTAGAAGAATCACTCCATGATCTGCCTTCATCTCCACTTGGAGCTCTCCCAGTGTGGATGTGTCTGCATCCACAGCTCCTCTTTTTATAAGAACATTGGTAGTGTTGGATTAGGCCTGTCGTAATGACCTCATTCTAACTGGATAACCTCTATAAAGGTCAGCAGAATGAGACCTTTTCCAAATAAGGTCACATTTGGAGGTTCGAGGAGTTAGGCCTTTAGCATACCTGTTTTGAGAGGATGCAATTCAACCCACAACAACATTCATGTTTAATTTCTTTTATAATTCTATCATCTGTGCAGGTGCCACCTCTAGCATATTGGTCATGATGCTCTTTCCAAATTTGGGGCTGCTGCTGGTCTTCACGGGGTGGGATTATGGGTGCTTTGGGCATTCTTTGAACCTGGCATGCCACAGACGAGTGAGAAGCTTTCCTTGCCTCTGGCATTATCTTTTCCATGTTTCTCTCTGAAGAGAAAAGCCAATTCTGAGGCTATAACTTGGCACTAGTGTCGAGGGTCAAGGCCCATAAGGGAAGGGAGGTTTATTTGGCCAATGCTTGCTGAAGACCCACAGAATCAAATTGTACTGGCAGCTTCCCCTTCTCCCCGGATCTGCCACTCACAACTGTGCACCCTTCTTCCACCTGCACAGCAGAAAGGATGGAGGAGCCAGCACAGTTGTGGGTGTCCCCGATCAGAACTCATTTCCTGAGTCTCAGGTTTGCAGGTGGTACTGTTTCTTACCTGCTGGACTCTGCATCTGGCCAGCCTGTCTACTGGGCCAGCTCTTCAAGCTACCTGGATCAATAGGGACTATCTGATTATTTATTCATTTATTTATTTATTTTTGAGATGGAGTCTCACTTTGTCACCAGGCTGGAGTGCAGTGGTGGGATCTTGGCTCACTGCAACCTCCACCTCCCAGGTTCAAGCAATTCTCCAGCCTCAGCCTCCCGAGTAGCTGGGAATACAGGCACGTGCCACCATGCCCAGCTAATTTTTGTATTTTTAGTAGAGATGGGGTTTCACCATGTTGTCCAGGATGGTCTCGATCTCTTGATCTCGTGATCCGCCTCCTTCGCCTCCCAAAGCGCTGGGATTACAGGCATGAGCCACCACACCCGGCCTACCTGACTCTTTGTGTATATTTTTTCTCAGAAATTTGATTCCTTGATCATCATAGTTATAAACAGATCCTACCTGGCAAGCAGGCTCTGGAGCTTCACCCCACCTGTACTGAGCATTTCCATGTGCCGTCCTAGAAACTTTCTGTTTACTGGAAAGCCAATAGGGCAGTGGATGTGGAAAGAAACGGTTGTCTTGCCTTCCTCACAGGCTCATTGGCTAGAACAAATGCTTGCTGTGAACTGTGTGATGTTTCACAAACATTAGGTGCTACTATAGTTAGATAGAGCTGATTATATTTCATGTTATTTCATGTAATATAAACAGAACAATATATATAACATGAATATAAACAGAACATGTTTATATGTTCTGTAATATAAACAGAACATGTAATATAAACAGAATACTATATATTCTTGTCAACGCATGGTCCTCAGGATACTCCAGTGCGTTAGTCAGGGTTCTTCAGAGAAATGGAACCAATAGGATGTATATGTTGTAGATGGATAGAAGGGGAGATCTATTATAGCATTTGGCCCTTGAGATTATGGAGGCTGAGAAGCCCTATGATCTGCTGTTGGTAAGCTATAGAACCAGGAAAACTGGAGGTGTAATTCTATCTGAGTCCGAAGGCCTGCGAACTGGGGGAGCCAATGGTGTAACTGCCTGTTGAGTCTGCAGGCCCAAGAACTATAATAGGAGCTCTGATGTTTGAGGGCAGGAGGAGATGGATGTCCAGGCTGAAGGAGAGAGCATTTGCCCTTCCTCCACCTTTCTGTTGTGTGTGAGCCCTCCGTGGATTGGAGGATGCTGCCCACAGCATCACCACTCAGAGAGTGGTCTTTACTTAGTCTGTTGATCCAAGTGCTAATCTCTTCTGGAAGCATCATCACAAACAACCCAGAAATAATGTTTTACCAGCATTCTGGACATCCCTTAGCCCAGTCAAGGTGACATACAAAATTAATCATCATACCCAGTAAGCTACTGGTCATTTCCATTTTACAAATGAAGAGATGAAGATAAGAATTTAAATGAAGGTGCAGAGTTGCTAAGGGATCCAAAGTTAATATTTTGGATTTAGAATTAGCATTCTTTCCAATGTTCTGGAAGAGATGGTCACAAAAATGTGCCGCTCAGATCTCCTGCTGTCGTGAGGATATATCACCAACGGCCACGACTGCTGTCCTCCATGTCTCTCTCTGTGTTCATGCCCAGGACACATTCCCCTCAGCTGCTAGTGACCTGGCTCCACAGAGTCCCAATGCAGCCTTTTCCTGAGAAGTGCCAGTCTCTTCTTTCTGACAGCATTAGCTTGAGGACTCCACAGTCACCGGACGGGGACTTTCTCGGAACTCTGCTGCAGTCTGAGATTCTCCCTGCCCCACCCTTCCTCCTCTTTTTTAACAAGGGTCTTCCTGCATTGTGTTCTAAATACGT
Organism: Cacajao melanocephalus; assembly: GCA_963573385.1. Lineage (NCBI taxonomy): Eukaryota > Metazoa > Chordata > Mammalia > Primates > Pitheciidae > Cacajao > Cacajao melanocephalus. The sequence continues at coordinate 80,781 of CAUYLG010056026.1, read as the reverse complement.
CCCCACCCCTACAGACTCTCCTCTTTTTTCGTCATCAACATTTACCCTAGTAAATCTCTTGCATGGCCAATTCTGTCTTGTTATCTGCTTCTCACAGGATCAAAACCAATGCACTAGGCTTCCTGCTTCTCCCTATAAAATGATGAGTGCTAATGTCAATTCATTATTTGTGTAATATTGTTATGCACTCAATATTTTTAAGAATTGGATGGGTGAGAGGAAGGATAAGGAGGGCAAAGAAGGGAAGAAGCAAAAGGGGGGAATATAAAACAATTATATGCTATGGTCTTTGCTTTCAAGACAAAACAACTGCACGTGAAATGTAAGGGAGACATAATATAGCTAGATGATAAAATGGCAACTTACATGTAGAAGACTCTAAGTATTACAGGAATAAGTGGAAATAAATATTAAGAGACTTGGAGTTTTTAAGAAAGATAAGTCACCAAGGAGATGGGAGAATGCCAAAAACTGGGCTTTGAAAGATGGGTAGGGCCTGGTGTGGTGGCTTATACCTGTAATCCCAGCACTTTGGGAGGCGAGGCGGATGGATCACCTGAGCTCAGGTGTTTGAGACAAGCCTGGTCAACATGGTGAAACCCCGTCTCTACTAAAAATATAAAAAAATTAGCCAGGCATGGTGGCAGGTGCCTGTAGTCCCAACTACTTAAGAGGCTGAGGCAGGAGAATCGCTTGAACTTGTGAGTGGGAAGTTGCAGTGAGCTGAGATAGTGCCACTGCACTCCAATCTGGGTGACTGAGTGGGGCTTCATCTCAAAAAAAAAAAAAAAAAAAGAAAGAAAGAAAGATGAGGATCTTTAAAACTACCAGGTAGATGGGGTGGCATTTCAGGTGAGGGAAAAAACAATGTCCCTTTCTGTCTGTCTCAGACCATTCAAGCTGCTATAGCAGAACGCCATAAACTGGGTGGCTTATAAACAACAGAAATTTATTTTTTCACAGTTCTGGGGACTGAGAAGTCCAAGATTAAGGCGTTGCAGATTCGGTGACTGGTGAGGGCCCACTTCCTGGTTCACAGACTGCTGCCATCTCATTGTGTCATCACATAAAGGAAAGGGCTGAGGGAACTCTCCAGAGCTTTTATAAGAGCACTAATTCCATGTATAAAGACCTAATTACCTACCAAAACCCCCACTTCCTAAGATCATCACATTGGGGATTCGAATTTCAATATGTGAATTTTGGAGGGACAAAAACATTCAGTCCCTGGCATACAAAATACCTGGAAAATAGAGAGATGAACTACAGTGCTTTAGACATTCTGAAGTTAACACACTAATTTATGTCTCAGGTATCTCATGTGTGACATAGCGGGTCATAATACTGTTTCACGGGGTTTTTAATGTGGGTTAAAGATTTAAGATTTTTTTAAAGCATTTAGAACAGTTCCTGCATCAGAGGAAGCGTAATTTAAGTGTTTGTTACATAAATAACTGGAAATAAGTTTAAAGTTGGGAGGCAGAGAGAAAGAGCTTGAGGTGAAGAATGGAAAAAGCCAGAAAACAATGCAAGGAAATGCATTCTGGCAGGAAATGTAGCAGGAAATGAGAGTCGCTTATTCACAGAGGAGAAATAGCATGATACAGATGGCTTCAGAAAAGCTTTTTCTGGTACTAATATGAGGTACAAACTGGAAGTGGGAAACCTGAGACAAAGAAGACGATACCTCAACAAATTTATTCTATCTTGAGAGTCTATGTACATGTATCAAGGGAATAAATAAAAGAGAAGAATTAAATATGATTCCAAACTTTAAAATGTGGATTACTGAAAGGATGTTAGTGTCATTGATAAAGACAGAAAAGAGAGGAGATGCTTGCTTGTTTGGGGAAAGAAGATAAAATTTTTGGATAGGATTCAATGGGGAAAGAGATCTGAAGTGACAATGTCTACTGAGTAATTGAAGATGTGGAACTGAAGACAAAGAAAGATTTTAGGATCCAGAGTTTGGATTCACTGGCATTAGCTATTGTGATAAACCAAGAGGTAAAAAGCTCACGACTTAGCCATGAAACAGCACTGCCATGCTGGCCAGAGCAAAGTCCCTAAAACTAGCTCTAGTTTACTGCCTACTGAAGGCAAAATAGTTCAATGACTCACAGACTAGTGATTAATGTGATACCTTTGTTAACATGTAAATAACCCTGCAAGTATTGAAACAACTGAGAGCTCGTTTAGTTTTAAAAGTGTTCCATCTTCATAGGAAGAGAAGTGAACTTCCTCATTTTGATAAAGAATATCTACAGAAAATCTACACCCAACACTATACTTGATGGTGAGAAATAGAAGCTTGCTCACTAAAATAAAGAATAAGGCAGGGATGTCCCCTCTCACCATTCCTTTTCAACATCATACTGGAAGTTCTAACAATACAATAAGACCAAAAAAAGGAAATAAAAGGTGTACTGATTGGGAAGGAAGAAATAAAACATTTTCTATAGATGACATGACTGTCTCCATAGAAAATGCAAATGAATCAATAGAAATCTTCTGGAACTAATAAGCAAATATAGTAAGATTGCAGGATACCAGATCAGTATATGAGAATCAATCACTTTCTATATTACTCCATTTGCATTGCTATACAGGAATACCTGAGGCTGGGTAATTTATAAGGAGAAGAGACTTATTTTGGCTCATGGTTCTGCAGGCTGTGTGAGAAGCATGGCACTGCCACCTGCTCCTGGTGAGGGCTCAGAAAACTCCTAATCATGGTGGATGGTGAAAGGGAGAGCCAGTATGTCAGATGATGAGAGAGGGTGTGAGGCGGGGATGGTGGTAGGTTCTGGGCTCTTTTAAACAACCAGATCCTATGTGAATTCATAGAGTGAGAACTCACTCATTACCATAAGGACAGAACCAAAGCATTCATGAGTGATACATCCTCCTAACCTAAATGCTTTCCACTAGGCTCACCTCCGATTGGAGGTCACATTTCAACATGAGATTTGAAGGGGACAAAACATTCAAACCATATCATTCTGTACCTGGCCCCCCGAAATCTCATTTTTCTCCCATTGTTAAATACAATCATCCCTTCCAAATGGTCCCCCAAAGTCTTAACTCATTCAAACTGAGATCAACTCAATCAAAAGGTTATAGTCTTATCTGAGACCCAAGGTAGGCTCCATCTACCTATGAGCCTGTAAGATAAAAAGCAAGCTACTTGCTTCCAAGATACAATGGTGGTACAGACATTGGGTAAAAAATCCCACACCAAAAGAGAGAAATCAGCCAAAAGAAAGGGGCAATGGCCTCCATACACGTCTGAAACCCAGCAGGGCAGTAATTAACCTTAAAGCTCCCAAATAATCTCCGTTGACTCCATGTCTTGTATCCTGGGCCCACGGATAAAAGGAGTGGGCTCCAAAGCCTTGGGCAGCTCTGCCCCTGTGGCTTTGCAGGGTGTCGCCCCGATGGCTGCTCTCATGTGTTGGAGTTGAGTGTCTGCAGCTTTTCCAGGCTCTAAGTGTAAGCTGCTGGTAGCTGTACCATTCTGGAGTCTGGAGAGTGGCAGCCCCCTTTCAACAAATTCACTAGACAATGTGCTGCTCGGGACTCTACATGGGACCTTGAACTAACTATTTCCCCTTGGCACTGCCCTAGTAGAGTCTTTCTACAAGTGCTTCAGCCCTGCAGCAGCCTTCTGTCTGGGCACTCAGGCTTTCTGATACATCTTCTGAAATCTATGTAGAAGCTGACAAGCCTCCTTCATTATTGCATTCTGTGCACCTGAAGACTTAACAACATACGGAAGCCACCAAGGCTATGGATTGTGCCCTCTGGAGCAGCAATCTGAGCTGTACCTGGTGCCCTTTGAATTCTGGATAGAGCCAGGGTAGCCAGGATTCAAGAAACATTGTCCCAAGGTGGTGCAGGGCAGCAGGCCCCTGTGCCTGGCCCCCCCAAGCCTTTCTTTCCTCTAGGCCTCTGGGCCTGTGATGAGAGGGGCAGCCTCAAGACTTCTGAAACACCTTTGAGGCCTTTTTCTTACTGTCTTGGCTATTAGCACCTGGCTCCCTTTCAGTAATGCAAATCTCACTAGCAAATGGTTACTCCACAGCCAGCTTGTATTTCTCTCCTGAAAATAATAATTCCTTCTTTATCACATGGCCAGGCTGCAAATTTTCCAAACTTCACTCTCTGCTTCTCTTTTAATTGTAAGTTTCAACTTTAAGTCATTTATTTGCTCCTGTATCTGATTATAGGCTGTTAAAAGCAGTCATGCCACATCTTGAATGCTTTGCTGCTTAAAAATTTCTTCTGCCAGATACCCTAAGCTATTACTCTTAAGTTCAAATGTCTACAAATCTCTAGGACATGGACACAGTGCAGCCAAGTTCTTTGCTAAAATGTGTCAAGGATGACCTTTGCTCTAGTTCCCAATAAATTCCTCATTTCCATCTGAGACTTTGTCAGCTTGGCCTTTGCTGTCTGAATTTCTATCAGCATTTTGGCCATAGCCATTTGATAAGTCTCTAAGAAGCTCCAAACTTTCTCATATCTTCCTTTTTCTCATCCCTTCAAACTCCTTCAACCTCTGCACATTACTCAATTGCAAAGTTGCTTCCACATTTTCAGATATCTTTACAGCAACACCCCTCTCCTCAGTACCAGTTTTCTGTGTTAGTTCATTTGCATTGCTATAAAGGAATACCTGAGGCTGGGTAATTTATAGAGAAGAGATTTACTTTGGCTCATGGTCCTACAGGCTGTAGGAGAAGCATGTGACAGCATCTGCTCTTGCTGAGGCCTCAAGAAGTTTCCAATCATGACAGAAGGCAAACAAGGGAGCCAGCATATCACATGGTGAGAGAGGAAGCAAGAAGCAGGAGGTGCCAGGTGCTCGTTTAAATAATCAGATCGCCTGTGAATTCAGAGAGTCAGAACTCACTCATCACAGTGAGGGAAGCACCAAGCTATTCATGAGGATCCACCCCTATCACTCAAACATCTCCCACTAGGCTCACTGCCCACTGGAGGTCACATTTCAATATGATATTTGGAGGAGACAAAACATCCAACCATATCGCTTGCCTATATGCCAATGATGAACACATGGAATTTGAAATTAAAAACACAATATTATTAACATGAGCATCCTCCAAAATGAAATACTTAGGTATAAATCAAAATATGTGTAAAATATATATGAAAAAATGATAAAACTTGGATGAAAGAAATTAAAAAAGAACTAAATGAATGGAAAGATATTACATATTCATCAATAAGGAGACTCAATATTATCAAAATGTCCGTTCTTCTCAATTTGACCTATAGATTCAATGCAATTCAATTCAAAATCCCAGCCAATTATTTTGTAGCTATTGATAAATGAATTCTAAAGTTCATACAAAGAGGCAATTGACTCAGAGTAACCAACACAGTATTTAAGCAGAACAAATAAAGTTGGAGGGCTGAGACTACCTGACTTCAACTGTTACTGTAAAGCTACAATAATTAAGACAATCTGGCATTGGCAAAAGAATAGACAAATAGATCAACGAAATAGGACAGAGAGCCTAGAAATAGAGCCACGTAAATATGGTCAGTTGATCTTTGACAAAGGAGCAGAGGCAATACAATGGAGAAAAGATAGTCTTTTTAACAAATGGTATTGGAACAACTGGAAAACAAAATCTAGGCACAGATCTTACATGCCTCAAAAGAATTAACTCAAAATGGATCGCAGACCTAAACATAAAACATAAAACTCCTAGAAGATAATGTAATAGAAAATCTAAATAGTCTTGTGTTTGGCGGTAACTTATTTAATATACCAAAGGTACAATTCATGAAAGAAACAACTGATAAGCTGAACTTCATTAAAATTAAAAATTTCTGCTCTGTGAAATACACTATTAAAAGAATGAAAAGACAAGCCACAGACTGGGAGAAAATATTTGCAAAAGACATATATGATAAAGGACTATTATCAAAAACATACAAAGAAATCAAACTCAACAATAAGAAAACAGCCTGATTAAGGCCCAAAGACCTTAACAGACACTACACCAAAGAAGGTACACATAAGGAATATAAGCATATGAAAAGATGCTCTACATCAGATGCCTCAGGAAAGCAAATTAAAACAACAGTGAGATACACACCTGTTAGAATGGCCAAAACCCAGAACACTGACAACACCACATGTTGATGAGGACATGGAACAACAGAATTCTCACTTACTGCTGGTGGTCATACAAAATGGTGCAGCCACTTTGGAAGACAGTTTGGTGGTTTCTTACAAAACTAATCATACTCATACCATGCAGTCCAGCAATCTCACTTCTTCATATTTACCCAAAGAAGTTGAAAGCTATGTTGACACAAAAACCTCGCATGGATATTTATAGCAGCTGTACTCATAATTGCTGAAACTTGGAAGAAATCAATATGTTCTTCAGTAGGTGAATGGATAAATAAGCTGTGGTACATCCAGACAATGGAATTCATTCAGCGCTGAAAAGATATGAGTGATCAAGCTATGAAAAGACACGGAGGAAACTTAAATGCATATTACTAAATGAAAGAAGCCAATCTGAAAAGTCTGCATACAGTATGATTCCAAGTATATGACATTCTGGAAAAGGGAAAACTAAGAGACAGTAAAAAATATCAGTTGTTGCCAGGTGTTTGGGAGAGAGAGGGATGAACAGGTAGAGCACAGAGGATGTTTCGAGGGCAGTGAAAATACTCTGTATGATACTATAATGGTGGATGCATGTTATCATACATTTGACCAAACCCCTAGAAGGTACAACATCAAGACTGAACCCTGACTGGGCGTGGGTGGCTCACGTCTGTAATCCCAGTACTTTGGGAGGCCAAGGAGGGTGGGTTGCCTGAGGTCAGGAGTTTGAGACCAGCAGGCCAACATGGTGAAACCCCATCTATACTAAAAATACAAAAAAATTAGCTGGGCCTGGTGGTAGGTGCCTGTAATTCCAGCTACTTGGGAGGCTGAGGCAGGAGAATCACTTGAACCTGGGAGGCGAAGGTTGCAGTGAGCTGGGATTGCGTCATTGCACTCCAGTGTGGGCAACAAGAGGGAAACTCTGCCTCAAAAAAAAAAAAAAAGGAATGAACCCTAATAAAAACTCTGGACTTTGTTTGATCCTGATGTGTCAACATAGGTTCATAGCTGTGACTCTGGCGGGAGATGTTGATGATAGGGAGGCATGCAGGGGAGTAGAGGGCATGTAGGGTATCTCTGTATTTTCCTTCTTCTTCTCATTTTCACTGTAAACCTAAAACTGCTCTAGAAAAAATAAAGTCTTAAAGTATTCCATCTTTATTCCACAATTCTGTTTCTCAAGCAGGGCTATATGTGGAAAATCTCCATGAGAGAAGCTGTAAGCCTTAATTCATTCATATCTAGCCACACCGTAGCCTGGATTGGTTTATTACATTAGCTCACAGTCATCTGGGAAAAGCAGAAAATATTTTAAACATAAAGACTAACCTGGCTTCCTGCCCTATATCTTTGAGTTTCAAACCAGGAGTTTTCAAGCTTTTTTTGACAGTAACATTAAGCAATAAATTTTACATCACAACATGAGATGCATATACCTAAAGCTGAAATCCTTACGACATGCCATGCGCTTTGTCATTTTCTTTTCTAGTCGATTCTATTTATTTTAAAGAGTACTAACTGCCACCCACGAAACCAATTTCATGATCACTGGATGGGTCATGACTGCAGTTTGAAAAACAATGGTTCAGGCTACAGGAACTTCCGCTGCAGGCTGAGCCCTAATAATCCAGCAGAAATTCAAACACAGCTGAGTAGTTCGAGGTCAAGGTTGCTGTTGGCCAACTCTCACCTTAAGTCCTATTCTGATAATTAGCCTCTTGCTTTGTTTTTTGTACTCCAATTCTAATACAGAATCACTATTTTGGACTCTAGAACAATAGTCTCTTTTGTGCTGTATTTCTCTTGCCCTAAAGTCTTGCTTCATATGGCTGTGTCCTCACTGCACACTCTCAGACTTGCCCGGCTCTGACTGAAATTGCCCAGCACCTACCACAGTACCCTGAGCAGAGGAGGCCTTCAATGGCTGCCAAATAATTGCAGGTATGGCCATGGCCTGTTGCATACCACTAAATCAGCAGGATGTTATCTTTCTGCTTCTTTGGACTTCCTGCTAAGTGAGTGTTAGCCCTGTTGCGTCTCTCAGTTCCCTCTGCAACCCACCTGGAGTTAAACCAACCTCAGCTTTGCCACTGTGGAAGGGAGTTCAAGGAGTGGTCTAGAACCTGTCAGAATGGAGACTGTTAAGTGAGAGGGTGCAAGCAACAGAGTAATAGGAGAGCACAGAGCATCTGAGATGTAAAGTAAGGGCACAGCGAAGGAAGAGGCTGGTGCCCAAGATAATCTTCATAGGATAAATACAGGCAGTGTCATGAGGCCCACAGACCTGGCACTTAGTACTAACTCTTCAACTTCTAGCTCCATGCCTCATTTTATGCACCTATAAATTTGGAATCTTATTAGCACTTTTTAAGTGGGTCTGTTGTAGGGATAAGGCGAAATAATGCAGTTAATGCAGCAAGCAATAATTATTTCACAATTTTGCTTGCAGCAAAGTTTGGTGACAATAGGGTTCTTAGACTGTGGCTATGACCAGTGTTCAGCAGATTCCGGTGTCCTCTTTCTCCTTTTAATATTACCCTCCCTTCTCACTGCCTACTGACCTAAAAAGGAATCTTCATTGGTTATTCCTACTACAGTCATTGGTGAGAACCCCCTGGAGAGCTACCCAGCTTGTGGGTGTTGATGTTTGGAGAGAAGATGAAGACTAGAGGTCTTACAGAAATAAATGGCTCCTAATTAAACTTCGGTCATCATGATGAGAGTGAAGGGCGTTATTTTGGCTAGGAGAATCTCAGTGACTGGTGTACTCCTCAAAACATTGTAACTGGGGTGGAATTTAGGTTTACAAGTTGGCACCATAACTCAAGGCATCTATTTATACACTTGGCTTTGACCCTAGTGATATTAAAGCAGAAGTTAAAATGTTTTCAGTCTTACTCAAAGATCAGATATATCCACAAAGTGTTTAAGATTCTTCATATTCTTAAAGAACATCAATAAAGTCCATAACTACTTCACCATGAAACACTGGTACATGTTTTGTATTATTTCATTTAATTAATTCTAATTATTAATTCATTTACCTCCCAAAAATTCCATCTCCCACCGTCCCAAACTAACTCTTTCAACACTTTAATTTTTCAAATACTATATGGGGAAAGTCTGCGTAAGGCATGTGTAATTTTAAAATGGATTAAGTACTCTTCTATCACACTCTTATGTTTACACCTCTCAAGATGGTGTGTATGTGTGTATTTGTGTGAGATGTGTGTGTGTATGTGTGCGTGTGTGTATATTATATATATGAAATCTGGATATGTTTATAATATTCAGACATATGCTTATAAATATTCATAAGGCAATTCATACATAAATGAATAATTTAAGTTCCCTAACATCACCCGATCTGTTTATAGAATTCCCTTTCTGTCCCAGTTGAGCATCACCTCATAAAGTTCTTCACAGACACCTTCTCTCAGCTAGTACTCAGGTAAGTAGGTGAGTATGTCTAATGCCACTGATAAAGTATACAGAATAGTATTAATTTCCTACTCTTAAAACAATACAGATTATGATCTTACAATTCTGGAGGTCAGAAGTACTAAAATCCATACGAATTTTAGGATTTTTGTCCTATTTCCGTAAAAATGACATTGGAACTTTGATAGAGATTACATTGATTCTGTAGATCACTTTGGGCAGACATCTTAGCAATGCAGTCATTCATTGCTAACAACAGGAATACGTTCTGAGAAATTCATTGTTAGATGACTTCACAGCTGTGTGAAATCATAAAGTGTACTTACACGAACCCAGATGGGATAGGCCACTGCACACTAAGGCATATGGGACAGCCTATTGATTCTAGGTTACAAACTGGTATAGCATGTTACTGTACTCAATACTGTAGGCAATTATATCATGGTGGTATTTGTGCATCTGAACATATCTAAACATGGAAAAAGTAAAAACACTGCGTAAAAGATAAAAAATGGTACACCTGTATAGAGCACTTACCATGGCTGGAGCTTCAGGACTCAAGTTGCTCTGAATGAGTCAGTGAGTCGGTGGTGAGTGAAAGTGAAGGCTTAGGACATGCACTGCACACTACTATAGATTTTATAAATACTGTACACATAGGCTGCACTAAATTTGTAAAAAATATTTTCTTTTAGCTGGGCGCAGTGGCTCACACTTGTAATCCCAGCACTTTGGGAGACTGAGGTGGGAGGATCATGAGGTCAGGAGATTAAGACCATCCTGGACAATATGGTGAGACCCCATCTCTATTAAAAATGTAAAAAAATTAGCTGTGTATGGTGGCATATGTCTGTAGTCCCAGCTACTCGGGAGGTTGAGGCAGGAGAATCTCTTGAACCCAGGAGGCAGAGGTTACAGTGAGTCGAGATCACACCATTGCACTCTAGCCTGGTGACAGAGTGAGACTCCGTCTCAAAACAAAAAAAAATTCTTTCTTCAATAATAAGTTAACATTAGATTGATGTAACTTTTCTCCTTTTTAAACTTAAAAAAATTTTTAAACTTTTTGACTCTTTTGCAATAACACTTAGCTTAAAACATAAACACATTTTAAAGCTGTACAAAAATAGTTTCTTTCCTTATTCCTTATTCTGTAAGCTTTTTTTCTATTTTTAAAATTTTTATATATTTTTTACTTTTTAAACTTTTTTGCTAAAAACTCAGACACAAACACACATATTAGCCTACTTTACACAGGTTGGGATCATCAATATCACTGTCTTCACCTCCACATCTTGTCCCATTGGGAGGTGTTCAGGGGCAATAACCTGCACAGAGCTGTCACCTCCTAGATAACAACGCCTTCTTCTACAATCCCTCCTGAAGGACCTGCCTGGGGCTGTTTTATAGTTAGCTTTTTAAAAATAAGTAGAGGGAGTACACTCTAAAATAATAGTAAAACTTATAGATTAGGAAATACATAAACTAGTAGTAACATAGTTGTTTATTACCATCATCCAATATTGTACACTGTATATTATGTGCTGTACTTTTATATGATTAGCAGTGCAGTTGGTTTGTTTACACGATCATAACCATAAGCACGTGAGTAATGTGTTGTACTTTGTTATTACAGTGGCTATTATGTCACTAGTCAATAGGAAGTTTTCAGCTTCATTAGAATCTTATGGGACCACGAGATATGTGGGACAACACCAAAGTGTTGTTATCTGGTGCATGACTGTATTAATTCTTCCAATCCATGAAAATGGGTAATCTTTCCCTTTATTTGTGTCTTCTTTAATTTCTTTGATCAATGTTTTGTAGTTTTCAGTATACAGAAATTTCACCTTCTTGGTTAAATTTATTCCTAAGTATTTTATTCTTTTTGATAATATCACAAATGGGATTTTTTTTTTTTTTTTTTTTTTTTGCTTTGGGGTTTTCTTTTAGATAGCTCGGTGTTAGTGTATAGAAACACAACTGATTTTTTTTTCTTTTTGAGTCAGGGTCTTACTCTGTCACCTAGGTCGGTCACAAACTCCTCGGCTCAAGCAATCCTACTGTTTCAGCCTCCTAAACTCGTTGGATTACAAGCATGCACCATCATGCTCTGCTAGGGTTTTGTTTGTTTGTTTGAGATGGAGTCTTGCCCTGTCAACCAGGCTGGAGTGCAGTGGTGCTATCTCGGCTCACTGCAACCTCGGCCTCCCGGGTTCAAGCAATTCTCCTGCCTCAGCCTCCTGAGTAGTTGGGACTACAGGTGTATGCCACCACACCCGGCTAATTTTTTCTGGTATTTTAGTAGAGATGGGGTTTCACCGTGTTGCCCAGGCTGGTCGTGAACTCCTGAGCTCTAGCAATCCACTTGCCTCAGCCTCCCAAAGTGCTGGTATTATAGTTGTGAACCACCACGCCCAGCCACTCTGCTAGTTTTTTAAATCTTTTGTAGCAGCCAGGTCTTGCCATGTTGCCCAGACTGGTTTCAAACTCCTGGGCTCAAGTAATCCTCCTGCCTTGGCCTCCCAAAGTGCTAGAATTACAAATGTGAGCCACTGCACCCAGCCACAACTGATTTTTGTGTGCTTATTTTGTATCCTGCAACTCTACTAAATTACTTTATTAGTTCTAGTAGTTTTTTTGGTGTAGTCTTTAGGGTTTTCTATATATAAGATAATGCTGTCCACAAACAGAGATAATTTAACCTCTTCATTTCCAATTTGGTGACTTTTATTTCCCTTTCTTTTCTAACTACTCTGGCTAGAACTTCTGGTACTATGTTGAATAGAAGTGGGCACACTTCTCTTGTCCTGATTTTAGAGGAAAAGCTTCTAGCTTTTCACCATTGAGTATGATGTTGGCTCTGGGCTTGTCATACATGGTCTTTGTTATGTTAAGGCACATTCTTTCTATATCTAATTTGTCAAGAGTTTTTATCATGAAAGGATGTTGAACTTGGTGAGATTTTTTTTCTGTGTCTATTGAGATGATCTTACAATTTTTATCCTTCATTCTAATTTTTATGGAACCACAAAAGACCCCAAATAGCCAAATAAATCTCGAGAAAGAAAAACAAAGCTTCAGGGATCACACTCCCTGGTTTCAAACTGTATTACAAAGCTATAATAATTTTTAAAAAGTATTGTTCTGGCATAAGAACAGACACGTGGACCTGTGGAACAGAATAGAAAACCCAGAAATTAACCTATGCATATATGGTCAACCAATCTTTGACAAGGGCAGCAAGAATACCCAAAAGAAAATCTCTTTAATAAAACTACTGGAGAAACTGGATATCCACATACATAAGAATGAAATTTGGCCAGATGTGGTGACTCATGCCTGTAATCCCAGCACTTTGGAAGTCTGAAGCAGGAGGATCACTTGAGCTCAGGAGTTCGAGCCCAGCCTGGTTAACATAGCAAGACCTGTCTCTACTAAAAATCACAAAAATTAGGCAAGCATGGTGGCATCTGCCAGATACTTGGGAGGTGGAGGTGGGAGAATTGCTTGAGCTAAGGAGGTCAAGGCTGCAGTGAGCCATGATCACACCACTGCACTCTAGCCTGGGCAACAGAGCAAGATGCTGTCTTAAAAAACAAAAACAAACAAACAAAAAAAAACCAAAGGATAAAATTTGACCATTATCTTATACCATATACAAACATTAACTTGAAATGGATCACAGACTTAAACACAGGATTTGAAGTCATAAAACTCCTTTAAGGAAACATAGGGAAAAAGCTTCTTGACATCAATTTAGGTAATGATTTTCCTGATATGACACCAAAAGCACAGGTAACAAAAACAAAAATAAAGAAAGAGCTGTATCAAGCTAAAAAGCTTCTTCACAGCAAAGAAAACAATTCACAAAACTAAAAAGCAACCTACAGGATGGGAGTAAATGTTGACAAACAAAATATTTGATAAAGGGTTAATATTCAAAATACATAAGGAACACACACAACTCAATAGCCAAAAACCAAATAACCCAATTTAAAAATGGGCAAATGATGTGAACAGACATTTCTCCAAAGAAGATAAACAAATGTTCAACAGGCATGTGAAAAGGTGCTTAATGAACACCACTAATCATCAGAGAAATGCACATTAAAATCACAATGAAATATCACCTCACATTTGTTAGAATAGCTATTATCAAAAGGATGAATGATAAGTGTTGGCAATGGTGTGACGAAAAGGGAACAGTTGTATGCTATTGATGGGAATGAAAATCAGTACAACCATTATGGAAAATAGTATGGAGTTTTCTCAGAAAATTAAAAATAAGACTACTGTATGATCCAGCAATCGCGCTTCTGGGTGCAATTATATGTATCTAAAGGAAATGAAATCAGCACTTCAAAGAAATATGTGCACCCCTACGTGTATTGCAGCATTTTTCGCAATAGCCAAGATGTGGAAACATCCTAAGTGTCTACCAGCAAATGAATGGAGCAGGTGCAGTGACTCACAGCTGTAATCCCAGCACTTTGGGAGTCTGAGGTGGGAAAATCACTTAAGTCCATGAGTTTGAGACCAGCTTGGGCAATATAGCAAAACGTTGTCTCTACTAAAAATTTAAAAATTAGCTGGGTGTGGTATTGAGTGCTTGTAGTCTCAGCTACTTATGAGGCTGAGGGGGGAGGACTACTTGAACCTAGGAGTTCAAGGTTGCAATGAGCTATGACCATGCCACTGCATTGCACTCCAGTCTCAATGACAGAGCAAGACCCTTTCTCTAAAAAAGGAAAAAAGAAATAGATGAATGGATAAAGAAAAAAGAGGAGAATCCTGTTATTTGTGACAACATGGATAAGCCTGGAAGATATTACATTAAGTGAAATAAGTCAGACACAGAAAGACAAATATTGTATCACCTCACTTACATGAAGAATCTAAAACAGCTGACCTCATAGAAGTAGAGAGTAAAATGGTGGTTGCCAGGGGCTTGGGGGTGGGGAAAACGAGAAGATGGTGAAAAAATACAAACTTTCAGTTATAAGATGAAGTTCTGATGGTCTAATACACAGCATGAATGGCAATGATGTGTTACTTCATTTGATTGTGGCAATTCTTATACAATGCTTATGTATATCAAATCATTATGTTGTACACCTTAAATATGTTCAATTTTTGACAATTATCATCATTAAAAAAACTTCCACATTAAAAAAATGTTTGAAAAGGTATCAGCAGGGTTGTGTTTCTTCTGGATAATCTGCTTACTTAACTTTGCTGGCTTCTAGGAGCTGAATTTCATGGCCTCTTCCTCTATCTTTTTATTTTTTATTTTTTGAGATAGAGTCTCACTCTGTTGCCCAGGCTGGAGTGCAGAGTGGCACCATCTTAGCTCACTGCAACCTCTGCCTTCTGGGTTCAAGTGATTCTCCCACCTCAGCCTCCCAAGTAGCTGAGACTACATGTGCATGCCACCATACCCAGCTAATATTTTGTATTTTTGGTACAGAAGGGGTTTCACCATGTTGCCCAGGCTGGTCTCGAACTCCTGAGCTCAAGAGATCTGTCCACCTCGGCCTCCCAAAGCATCTTCCTCTATCTTTTAAGCCACCAACATGACATCTTCAAATCTCTTTTTGTTTCTATCCTCACGTTTTTTTCTGACTCTTAGCCTCCTGCCTCCTCTTAGAGGAACTCTTGTGATTTCCTTAGGCCCTTTGAGAACCCAGAATCTCAAGATCCTTAAGTTAATCACATTTACAAAGTCCCTTTTGTGATATAAGGTAACATTCACAGGTTCTGGGGATTGGGATATGGACATCTTTGGAGGTTCATTATTCACCTTTCTCTTTGTACTTATGGTGTTCTGGGTGCAATTACATATATCTAAAGGAAATGAAATCAGCACTTCAAAGAAATATGTGCACCCCTATGTGTATTGCAGCATTTTTTGCAATATCCAAAACATGGCAACATCCTAAATGTCTACCAGAAATGAATGGGGCAGGTGCAGTGACTCACAGCTGTAATCCCAGCACTTTGGGAGTCTGAGGTGGGAAAATCACTTAAGTCCCTGAGTTTGAGACCAGCTTGGGCAATATAGCAAAACCTTGTCTCTACTAAAAATTTAAAAATTAGCTGGGTGTGGTGTTGTGTGCTTGTAGTTTCAGCTACTTATGAGGTTGAGGTGAGAGGATTGCTTGAACCTAGGAGTACAAGCATAAGTACACAGGGAAACAGTATCACACAATAATTTCCTGTATATCAAACTATTTCTTGCCAATAGAAGGAAAAGAGTTTGCTCATGATGGTGTGAGTGCTTATTCTAACTCTCTAGACGTCATACCAAATGACTTTATCATTCTAAATACCAAATATATATGGCATTCCAAATGATGAATAACAGGAGACTATAAATAGGCCTCAAAGGCTGGAAAGTCTTAACAACAGAACAGGAAAATCTAAAATTACTTAAAATTTATTAATGGTGCAGTCCTTTTGCTTAATTTTTAAAAGTTTTAGGCCTTAGATGCTTAGGATGAAAAGACATCACCATCTTGGTATTCTCTCTACTTAAAGGAAATCAATGTCTTTTAAAATCAATGTCTTTAAAACCACTCATTCTTCATTAAAGTGTTGATTTAACCAGCCAGTGTTTACCGAGCACTTGCAATGTGCCAGGCACTGCAGTGGTCACTGGGTATAATATTGACCAAGATCAATATGGTTTTTGCCCTTATAAGCTTACAGTCTCGTGGGAGATAGGAAAAGCAAGGAAATTATCACCACATGTACAATAAGCATGTGATAGGAATGGTTCTCACTGCCATCCCGTTACACCCCAGTCTTAGGGCTGGGCACTGTCCCTTCCATTCCACCATCTCATCCCTGGGTGTCAGAGTCCCGTCACCCTCTGTTGGAAGAAGAACTCATGAGTATGCCAAGCTCTTGATAAATGGAAGGGAGCAGCAACAACCCACACATTTCAATGGGAAAGCAACAATTTAGGTACGGTAATGGAAACTGTCAAGGAGAAGATGCACCCTTTTGGGGTAGTGTGTGGTAAGCCGAGAATGGCAACGAATGGTTAACAGGCATTGGTTGGGTTTTAGCATGAATCCTGGTGCTGCTCGCTGTATAGTCAGTGACTCTGATGCTGACCCCACTGCTGTGTGTTTGTCCTGCCAGGTCGAGCCTCTCATTCCCGCCCCCACCTCCTCTAAGGCCATGCACTTCCCTTACCCTATCACGTTTCTGCTCCTCCACCCAATCTCCTCCACTCAAACACAGGGTGGGGAGGGGAGGCTTCGTTTTCTTTCATCCTCTTTCTACTGTTATTTTTACTGTCAACTCTGTTCTCTGATTCCCTCAGGACATTTCTTCAGATATTCAAAATCCTGTTTAGAAGTTTTTAAAAAAAGAAACACTGAACAACGTTGACTGTTTCCTGCGTTTTAAATTCCTGCTTTAACAATCCTCCTTCTCCTCCAGGCAAAGTAGATGCCTCTGACAACGAAAAAGTCACGCAAGCACAAGGATGCTGGGAAAAGCAAAGCACAAAGGCTGATGTTTGGAGATATTATCAGGCACTTACTGTTATGACAGGGGGAAGTTCAGGATGCAAAGGGGCCAGAGGCACCATCTCCAATCAGATCCCACCAGGCCTTGTAAGGAATGCTAAGACAGCCGGACTTTGCTGTGAGAGCAGTGCAAAGCCAGCTAACGGTCTCGAGCAGGGAGGTGTTAGGATCAGATTTTCACGTTAAAATATCAGTTTGGTAGCAGTGTGGAGAACAGGGAGAGGAAAGACTCAGGGTGAGGAGAGCGGCAAGAACACAGATGCATACTCAAAGTGAGAAATGAGGGTGGCTTGCACTGGGATGATAGAGCGGATTTGGAGGGGACTGGATGCTTTCGTGAGATATTTAGGAAATCCAGTGGGCAAAACTTAGTGGCTGGTTGAATGTGGGCGATGGAGAAAGAAGAAGGGTCAAGAACGATTTTCTGGGGATCTCATGTGAACGACTGAACTTCTTATTTATGCAAGACAAGGAACATGGGAAGATGAGCAGGTGGGGTGGAGGAGGGGAGCCAAGAGAGTGAGTCCAGCTTGAGACATGTGGAATTTGGACACTCAAGAGAAGTTAAATAGGCAGTTGGATATTAGATCTGGGGCTCAGGAATGAAGTTTGGACTGCAAATAGAGATTCGGGATTCATCAGGGTAAAGCTGATAATTACAGCTATGAGAAAGATTGAGAACATTTGGGGAAATATTTTGAAAATGAGGGCATATAAGTGGACCAAGTCAGGACCTTGAAGAATATTGATATTTGAAAGATAGAGATGGGAACAAGTCTGCCAGGGAACCTAAAATGGAACTGTAGGCAGAGAACCAGAAGAGTGCATGTTGCAGACCATAAGGAAAAGTGTGTGTGTGTGTGTGTGTGTGTGTGTGTGTGTGTGTGTGTAAATGGATATAGCAAACAACAATAAAAGCTGTGGAGAAGTCAGGAAGGAAAGAATAGTATGTACCAGCAAGGTTATTAAGCAGTTTCAGAAGCCTAGCGGGGCAGAAACCAAATCACAGTGGTTTAAAAACTAAAGGGGATTTAAGAAAATGAGATTATTGATCGTTAGAGAAATGAAAATGAAAACCACAATAAGGTATCATCTCTCACCAGTCAGAATGGCTATTATTAAAAAATAAAAAAATAACAGATGCTGGCCAGGCATCCCAGCACTTTGGCTGGCTAAGGTGGCCAGATCACTTGAGATCAGGAGTTCAAGACCAGCCTGGCCAACATGGTGAAACCCCATCTCTACTAAAAATACAAAAATTAGCCAGGCATGGTGGTGTGTGCCTGTAGTCCCAGTTACTCAGGAGGCTGAGTCAGGAGAATCACTTGAATCTGGGAGGCAGACATTGCAGTGAGCCAAGATTATGCCACTGCACTCCAACCTGGATGATAGAGTGAGACTCTATCTTAAAACAAAAACAAACAAATAAAACAGACGCTGGTGAGGTTGTGGAGAAAAGGGAACACTTAAACACTGTTGGTGGGAATGTAAATTAGTGCAACCATTGTGGAACACAATATAAGCAGTAAGGCGATTCCTCAAAGAGCTAAAAGCAGAACTTAAATTCCACCCAGCAGGGTCTGTACCCAGAGGAATATAAATCATTGTACCATAAAGACACATGCACACGAATGTTGATTGCAACACTATTCACAAGAACAAAGACATGAAATCAACCTAAATGTCCATCAATGACACATTGGACAAAGAAAATGTGGTACATACGTATCATGGAATATGATGCAGCCATAAAAATGAACAAGATCATGCTTCTGTGGGAACATGGATGGAGCTGGAGGCCATTATCCTTATCAAATTAATGCAGGAACAGAAAACCAAATACCTTAGATTCTCACTTATAAGTGGGAGCTAAATGATGAGAACTCATCAACACAAAGAAGGGAACAGCACATACTGTGGTCTACTTGAGGGTGGAGAGTGACGGGAGGGAGAGGAGCAGAAAAGATAACTATTGGGTAATAGGCTTAGTACCCAGGTGATGAGATAAACTGTACAACAGACCCTCATGACATGAGTTCACCTGTGTAACAAAAGTTTACATGTAACCCCGCAATCTAAAATAAAAGTTTTTTTTAAAGAAAGAAAATGGGATCAGTGAAGGTTGACAGATTTTTCCAGAAGTGTGGCTGAGAATGTAAGGCAAGAATTGAGGGGGGTGTGATTTAAAGTGGAAGGAACAAATATTTCTAAATCCTATTGGAATCTGAAAGAATCAATGAGCATTTCTGGGCTAAACAAATTTCAGATTATACTTTTCCCTTATTAAATACCAAAATGATTTATGAGTAAATTATGTGGCTAAGTTAAATAAATCTTTCTTTTGCCTGAAATAGCCAGAAAATAAAATGACATTAACTATGAGGTGTTTTTTAATTGGTCTAGTAATTTTGAATATATTTATGTTAAAAGAATAAGACATTATCATTTCAAAGAGTTCTTTCTCTTAAGATGTAATATGAAAATATCTAACATTCTTGATTTTGCTAATTGTTCTTATATTGATAGATACATATCATATATATAAAATAATATATGTATCTGTTATGGCATTTGTACATACTTATGGGTTACATGTGATATTTTGTTACATGGATACAAAGTGTCATGATCAAAGTAGGGTAATTAGCATATCCATCACCGCAAACATTTATCATTTCTTTGTGTTAGCAACATTTCTTTTTCTTTTTCTTTTCTTTTTGAGATGGAGTTTCTCTCTTGTCACCCAGGCTGGAGTGCAATGGCATGGTCTCAGCTCACTGCAACCTTTACTTCCCAAGTTCAAGCATTTCTCCTGCCTCAGCCACCCAAGTAGTTGGAATTACAGGTGACTGCCACCCTGCCCAGCTAATTTTTATATTTTTAGTAGAGATGGGGTTTCACCATGCTGGACAGCTGGTCTCAAACTCCTGACCTGAGGTGATCCACCCACCTCAGCATCCCACGCTCGGCCTGTTGGGAGCATTTCAACTCTTCTTTTTTTTTTTTTTTTTTAACTATTTTGAAATATATAGTTTTCATTAACTATAGTCACCCTACTGTGCTATTGAACACTAGAACTTATTCTTTCTACCTACCTGTGTGTTTGTATCTATCAACCAAACTCTCTTCATCCCCTCAATCTCCCCACTTCCCCACACCCTTTTTAGCCTCTGGTAACTCTTGTTGTACTCTCTACCTCCATGAGATTCACTTTTTAATTTAGCTTTCACATATAAGAAGATATTTGTCCTTCTGTACCTGGTTTATTTCACTTAACATAATGCCCTCCCGTTCCATCCATGTTGCTGCAAATACAGAGTTTCTTTCTGTTTTTATGGCTAAATAGTATCCCGTTGTGTTTTATACTATATTTTTGTATCCATTCATCCATTGATGGACACTTAGGTTGGTTTCATGTCTTGGCTATTGTAAATACTGCTGTAATAAACATGGGGGTACAGGTATCCTTTTCATATATCAATTTCCCTTTCTTTAAATAAATATCCAGCAGTAGAATTGCTGGCATCTATGGTAGTTCTATTTTCAGTTTTTTTGAGAAATGTTTATTTTGTTTTTCCATTACAACTGTACTAATTTACATTTATGCCAACAATGTATGAGTTCCCTTTTCTCTGTATCTTTGCCAGCATTTTTTTTTTTTTTTTGGTCATTTTGATAATAGCCATTCTGATTGGGCTAAAGTAGTATCTCATTGTGGCTTTGGATTTGCATTTCACCAATGATCAGTGATGTTCAGCATTTTTTCTATACCTGTTGGCCATTTGTATGTCTTCTTTTGATAAATACCTGTTCAGATTCTTCACCTATTTTTTAATGGGATGTTTGTTTTTGTTTTTTTTTTTTTTTGCTGTTGAGTTGTCTGAGTTTCTTGTATATTCTGGATACTATCTGAATACTATTCATGTGTCAGATGAATAGTTTGCAAATTTTTTTTCCATTCTACAGGTTGTCTATTTGTTGATTGTTTCCTTTGCTGTGCAAAAGCTTTTTAGTTTAATATAATCCTGTTTGTCTATTTTTGGTTTTGTTGCCTGTGCTTCTGAAGTTTTAGCCATAAAATCTTTGCCTAGATCAATATCTTGATGTGCTTCTGCTATATTTTTTCTGATAATATGATAGCTTTGGGCTTTACATTTAAGATTTTAATCCATTTTGAGATTATTTTTGTACAGGGTGAGAGATAGGGGTCTAGTTTCATTCTTCTGCATATTGATATCCAGTTTTTCCAGCACACTTTATTGAAGAGGGTGCCCTTTTCCCAGCTTATGTTCTTGGCATTTTTGTCAAAAATCAGTTGGCTGTAAATACTGAATTTGTTTCTGGGTTCTCTATCCTACTCCATTGGTTGATGTATATGTTTTTATACCAATACCATGCTGTGTTGATTACTATAGCTTTGTGGTATATTTTGATGTCAGGTCATTTGATGCCTCCGGCTTTGTTCTTTTTGCTCAGGGTTGCTTTGGCTATTTGGAGTCTTCCAGAATATTGCCTCCTCTCATCTTCTTTAAAAACAAAATGCCTGCTATGCGGTTTATGCTAAGCTGCTGTAACACTCTCTTACTCTTCCTTTTCCCTGACGTCTACTGAGTTCTGGGTCACATGCCCATAGTGTTTCATTTCTTCCATTCAGCCTGTAGTAACTGACATTCAATAAGGCTCTGGGTTGCTTGTGCTACTCTCCTTCTTAGTCACCCTCTCTGGGTGACTTATTATAAGATCTGATTAAACCAGCAATGTTTTTATTTCTTAAAGTGTCTCTCAAAGAGCTAGTTTTAGGAGGAGAAGAAGTTGGTGCTTAGTGCTTTATATTCAGTTTTTGGTTTCCTTGCAGAAAACCTTACAAAATACTGGACAAAATTCAAATTTATTTAGTCAAAACTGATAATATAATCTGTAAATGCTTTATGTGGGCCCAGATAAACTGCCTTTCATCATCATCTGGAGCAAATGAGAGTGGTTATTGCTCTCGCATCTGCATTCAGAAAGCCAACTTTCTTCTCAGAATATCTTCCTTTCTACATGTGACATGTGACTGTCTGGCATGTGGGTCAAGCAAGGATATAGTCTCCATTATTTTTTTAAATATTAGTAAGACATAATGTCTTTCTCAAAATTTTTAGATAAATATAAGTACACTTTATATTAATAAAACTATAAGAAAAAATGATACACATATTGAGAATAAAGAAGTCAAATCTTTACTTGCAGATAACATGATGGTTTAGATAGAAAGTACCTTAAAAATCCTAGAAAAGAACTGCCGATGTTTTCTGACTTACAATGGGGTTATGTCCTGATAAACCTATCATTAATCGAAAATACTGTAAGTCAAAAATGCATTTGATACATCTAACCTCGCAAACATTATAACTTAGTCTAGCCTACCTTAAATGTGCCCAGAATACTGATTAACCTAGAGTTGAAGAAATAATCTAACACAAAGCCTATTTATCATAAAGTTGAGTACTTCATGTATGTTATTTAATTCGATACCGAAAGTGAAAAATAGAATGGATGTATGGATACTTGAAAGACAATTTCTACTGGATACATATTGCTTTTGCACTAGTGTAAAGTAACAAAATTATAAGTCAAATCATTGTAAATTGGATATAATCTGTACTTGAATAAGTAAATTTAGGAAGGTCGCAGAATACATGATCAATATGCATGAATTAACTGCATATCTATAAAACATTAGGTTGGTGAAAAATTAATTGCAGTTTCTTTCATTAAAATGGCAAGAACCGCAATTACTTTTGCACCAAACTAATAACAGCAAACACTAGAAGAATGAAAAATATTTTAAGCCAATTTTAAACAGAATTTTAAAACCATAAGATACTAAGGGATAAAGTTAGAGAAAAATATACGGGATCTCCACACTGAAAACTACAGAACAGTCATAAGAGAAATTAAAGAAACCAAAATATATGCCATGTTCATAAATAAGATTCAGTAGTCTTTAGATGTCAGTTGTCCTCAAGTTTATCTGTGGATTTAATACACTCTCAGTTAAAATCCCAAGACATTTTGTAGAAACTGAACAGCTCATTCTAAAATTTATCTGGCAATGTAAAGGGCCTAGGGTAGTCAAAATCATCTCAGAGGAAACAAAACAAAAAGAACCACGTTGGAACCAAGTACACAATTTAAAGACTCACTATCAATTTAAAGACTCACTATTAATTTAAAGATGTACTATTAAGTTCTATAATCAAGACAGTGTGATATCGGTGTGAGGATATACAAATAGATCAGTGGAATACAATAGAGTTCAATCATATATCTACACATTTATGTTGAAATGATTTTCAGCAAATATGTTAGGAAAATTCAGTAGGGAAAGTAAAGGTTTTTTATTTTTTTCAACAAAATGGCTCTGAAACAATTGAACAAATGCATGGGGAAAAATCAACTTAAACCACACCTTCTACCTCACAAAAGTTCATTTGAGATAGATTATAGACTATATTTAAAAGCTAAAACCATAAGGATCCTAGAAGAAAGCATAGAAGAGTATCTTTGTGACCTTGGGACAGGGATATATTTCTTAGAAAGGACAAAGAAATACTAAAACTAACAGAAAAAAATAATCAATTGCACTTCATAAAAACGGTTAAAAGTCACTGTTAAGAAAATGACTCAGCAAGCCACAGACTAGGAGAAGATATTGCCAGTACATATATCTGACAAATACAGGCATCCAGAGTATACAAAGCAAAGACAATGGAGTTATCAGACCAACAGGATCTGTGAGAACATAATAAATTTATCTGGAAATAGGTACAATGACAGTCCCATGACACCCTGAGGCCAGCTCTAGGGCCCCAGGGGAGGTTTCTAGAAAAGTATCCTTTTCCAGATACACACATCCCAGAACATGATTGCAACACTTTCCCAGTTCCATTTATTCACCAAAATATGGTTACTAAAATCTTCCCAGAGAACTTTTGTAAGCCAACTTGTAACAGTGTATTTTCATGCACTATCCAGTTTAGCTAAACCCTCTGATATTGCAACTACAGAACACTCTGGAGGATTTGGGAAACTGCTCCAAAAGATTTTTGAAAATCCTATGTGTGGGTGGGTAATCAGGGCTGTGGTAATTTAATTCAATATAGGATAATTATAGAAAGTTATCAGAGAGTCAAAGAATCTCAGAAGGAAACATTTGTACAGTCTCTTTTCTCAGAGAGCTGTGCTTCAGAGAATTGGTTGGTAAGTCTAGTTGGAAGGTTTTTATGAGTGAATTTCTGCCTTCAAGTGTACAGTTTTCTGAGGATGAAAGTAGAATGCACTATGGTGAACTAAGAGGATTATTTTAATGCTATAAATGAACATTTTAGCTAATCAAGCATTGTGCACTGGTGAGAAGAGTTTAAATTCTGAGGTCTCAATCAAAGTACTGGAAAGGCTTTAGTTCTCAGACTACAGCCAAAAGAATGCCATTTTCCCTGATTATTAATGCAATATTTGCATATTGTAGAGATTTTGTAAGGCTCTCAAAAATCCTTTATTTTTAAAGCATGACAAAATCAGAAGGAAAAAATTACTTAGAATTCCACATTCAATTTTTCTTACTCATATGATCATAGTTTAGATCATTTTGTATGCTGCTTTTTTTCTCCTAACATCGTATATAAGCATTTCTCTGTATTTAAAGTTCTCCACAAATATTTTTTTAAATCTCCCTATTGGTGGATATTCAAGTTGTTTCCACTTTATCTTTCTTTATGCAATAATGAATAATGCTGTAATGAAGATCCCTGTGCATTAATATTTTATCTATTTCAGAACATATTTTTAGACTTTTACTCTGAGGTTGTATTACTGTGTCATTGAATATGAAAAAATTCAAGGACCTCAATGTTCCATCAGACTGTTTCCAAAACTGTTGTACCAAGCTTCCGTTTTATGAGTGCCCTAAGATTGCCTTTTCCACTATATCTTTGCCAGCACTTGGCCTTCTCAGTTTAGAATCTTTGCCCATTTCATAGGTTAAAAACACTGTCTCTTTGCACCTATTCTTTAGAAATTAGTAAATTCAATTAATTTTTGCTTATTTTAGTGGCTCATTTCCCAACTTAGCATATATTTATTCTGAGAAAAGAAATGAAAAGAAAAGCTTCCCTTCCATTGTGACTGCTCCCCACGCGATTGTTTCTGATCATCTTTCCTGCTCTTTCATACTAACACTCCACTTTCCTCCTCCCAATTACGAAGGCTGGTTACAATGTCCACCAGATGTTGATGCGGCTGTTGGATAGGATCGTGGAGGAAGGATAGATAGGAGAAATTGCTTTTGGCTGTTTTCATGAGAAACTTGTAGAAGGCTGGTTCAAAACATCCTTATCACATGGATTGAATACTATCTATTTTCTAACATCATCACAGCAGCCTCCATCTGACTTCTGATAGCCTGTGACCTGGGCTTCAGCTTCACATCACTGCTTGTGACGTTACGAATGTACTGATTAGTGACTTGGCATGGTTAGAAGACCTGGCACTCCATATCCCCAGATGCATACTTCTTCTCTACGTTTCTTTTGGCAGACAGCTAGACCATTCTTGAGCATCTAAATCTTGAGGATACAAAAACGTCAATTTCTTCCTCCCTGAAAAACCTATATTCGCTCAGGTCTCTGTAGTACAAGAAGAATAGCCTAAGAATGGAGTAGGGCACACTGGCTCGGGTGACCCAATTAGTGGCAGTTATTTGGCAATAGAATTTTATTGTTTTAATGAAAGGGATATACTACAGAGAGTAAGAGGGAAGTGGAGAAGTAGATAAATAGAGACAGAGAGAGATAGAACCCCAAAGAGATAAACAGAGTGAAAGAGAGAGAGAGAACAGAAAAAGACACAGAGAGACAATCAGACAAAGTGAGAAACAGATTGTGTCTGTGTGTCTCTGAGAGACAGAAAGAAACACTAATGTGTAACCAGGGATTTAACTTTTAAATATGCAGTGCTGCTGTCCTAAAATATACCTTTGCCTGCAAGGCTGCTGCAGGTTCATTTCAGCACTTGGAAAAGCTGGCCTGATTTGCACAGTCTCTCAGAGGTTCCCCACTGGGTCTCTGCCCAGGAGTCTGTCTCCTTGTAGATGACTACCTCCAGGCAGATAACTGCTTCTGGGTGAAAGGACACGAGGCATCCAACTATTGAGCTGATGATTCCATTAGTTTATTCTAGAATAATTAAGTAGCAGAATAGAACTCAGGGTAAGGAAGTAAAATCCACAGATAAGAAATGAAAAGACAGTGTTTTCATTCATTGTTTTTCCTTTCTCAGCATATTATACCTCTAATGTTTTTGTTCTTTAGATAACTAGAAAGCCTTAGGGGACTCCTAGGAAATAGTGAATAACTAACAATGAGGAATTCAGATCATTCAGTCAATGAGCAAAACCAGAAGACTTGAAGGCTGTCCCTAAGGTCCTCCACTGAGGTGGTCCTGCTTGCCAGCCTCTTCAGATTCCAAGATGAGACATATGCAATAATTACATCAGATATTACTGCTGAGCCTGTGGGTTTCAGCTTGTGGAAGAGCAGGTGGGCAGTGTACTCTGTGAAGTGCTGATGGTCCATTCTCAAGGGAAACATCTGGAAAATGTTTCAATGGAGTGGAGAGGGGAAATGAGCTCCAGGATGATTTCATCAGACATACACAGTTAAATATATTTGTATTGATTTAACAAAGGATTTGGGGCCGAAGATCCCCATGTGCAGCAGAAGGAAGATGAGTAAGTGTGGGAATTGCCTTTAATTCCTCCAACTTTCTAATAATCCCCATAGAAATAGATTGTGCAAGATAACAATAAGACCTTTGCTTGTTGTTAACCTATGTCAGATGAATGCTGACTTGCTTGGGGCTTTTGTAAAGAAGCTCTTGTAAGACTAAGTGTATGATCATTTCCTTGTCATCACAAATTTGATCCAATCTTTTTATTGCCTTTGAGATTTGGGGGCTTTACCGTGTGCTGGTCCATGCCTTGTTCACCAGGTGGAGCTCTGTAACTATGCAGGAAATGACATATTTAGGTGGGGACACTTCAAAAAAAAAAATTCAAAAGAGACGACCAGACTTTGAGAGAGCTGAACACCATGGACTATGGTGGTAGAATTGTTCTTATAGAATTTTCTCAGTAGGAAGTGTTTCTTGAGTGTTGCTTCTGAAAGGTGTGCAAACACAGGAATAGTTAATGGTAAACGTTTTCCCTTTTACTATGATGGCTATTCCTTGCCATTATTCCAGGTCAATTAGATTTGATTTGGGGGGTTTGATCTGTTAATGTTATAAGCACTCGTGGCACTGGTAATAATTACAACTTGCCAAGTAAGCAGTGGGGAATTCACTGTTTAACTTAGAACCACATCATCATTTCTAGATTTGTTTACTAGGTCCCAACGTTCTAGCTCCATTAAGTTCTCAGAATTTTTACCTGTTCCCTCATGTTTGTTTTCTTAAAGCAACTTAAAAAATATTTTGCTTTCTTAAAAAGGTAACTTTCCTCAAATAGATCATATTTAATATAAACTCTGATAAAAGTGTTTGTGACCAAACAAAAATGCCAATAATGAATGTGTTAAAGAGAAGATAGACATCCATGTCATCTTCTCCTCTACTTCTACTGAAATCCTGAAAATTCCATTAAAAAATTTGAAATCCATAAGACTTCAGTGCCCCGACACCTTTCTGACCCTAGAGTTTAAGCTTAGTTAATATTAGTTGAGAAATAAATGGTTGTCTAGGTAGGTAGATGGACAGATGGATGGATGAATGGTTGGACTGATGGATAGATGAATGGTTGGACTGATGGATGGATGACAGATAGATGGATGGGTGAATGGATGGATGAACAAACAGACGGATGGAGAGATGGATGAACAGATGGACGGATGGGCAGGTGGATGGACAGATGGATGAATGGTTGGCTGGCTGGCTGGCTGGCTGGATGGATGGACAGATAGATGGATGGGTGGATGGATAGATGGATGAAGGAAGGGAATAAGTAAGGGTGAGAAGGGTGGATGGATGGACAGCTCAAGGTTTCTGTGATCCTTGCTGAAATCTGTCCACAGTGCAGGACTATTATTGGTGTTTCCAGAAAATTACACAATGATTACTTCATTGAGCTTACTAAGAAAACCTAGCCAAAATAAATGTTGTTCTTCTTCTATCCATAGTTTATAAGGTGCTATAGCATATTTTGTCTCTAAAGTATGCAGACTTCTAAGTTAATCAGAAATAATAGACAAATAGTGCAGGAGCATTTTTTTTTCTTCGGCACAGCAGGAACAAGAACGGAAATTCTGGAACTTGTATAAACTAGTTTTTACGAATTTGAGACTTGCCTGCAGAATATTTGCCAAGCGTTGAGTAAGACTAGAATGATGAAGTGTGGTATTTGTTCAGTTCAACAAACAGTAATTGAAAACGTGCCATGTGCCAGGAAGTATACTAGGCATTGGGAGACTAAAAGTGAATAAATCCATTTATGACTCTGAGGAGGATATAATCTCATGGAGCAAGTGATATAAATAGATGATTTTGGTACACTATGGTAAAGTGATATAATTATCACTAGTATCAGAAGAGGAGGACTACATTATCATGTTCTTGAAAGCAAAGATTACCTTATTAATCTTGATTCCCATGTGTCTAGCAGAGTATCCAGAACATTGCAGGGGCTCTATACATATTTTTGAATGAATGAAGGAAATCTTGAGTTTGAACAAAAATGTCTTGAAGGAGACGATCCTCAGAACATCAACAATAAAGATAATGAAGATGATGAACAATACTCATTGAAAGTTTATTACGTGCAATGCATAAAACACTAATTCATGTCATTACAATAAATCTAAGATAGATGCAATATTTAGATAGAATATCCCCATTGTACTGAGAATAAAACAGACACAAATTTGTTAAAAATTTTCCCATGATCACCCAGCTACTAAGTATTAAAGCCAAAATCAAATCCAGCACCCTCCTGAAATATGGAGGGGCATTCAGGCACATGAAACATGAAGCATAAAGACAGAGCAGTGAGAAATCAACATCTGCAGCGATGTAGTAAGGAGCTTGGATTTTATGCTGCAGGAGATCAGAAAGCACGGAATTGTTTGATGAAAGAAGTGGCGTGGTTAGATTTGGGTTTCAGCTAGGTCATTTGGGCTGCTGGTTGGGAGCTCGGTGTAATCCTTGAGAGTAAGATCGGAGGAGTGCTGAAGGATAAAGGGTCCACCCTATGAAGGACGGGAGGGCAAGAGAAGGGTTTCAGACATGGGCAGAGGATGTGCAGAGGCTGGGAGATGAGAGTGCAACATTCACAGTGAACTTGGAGTATTTAATCTGGCTGTAGCATAAATCCCCAGAGTAAAAAGAGATAAAGGTAATGAGAAGTGATGTCAAAGAAGTAAATGGGAACCATATTGAGGAGTCTGGACTTTATCCAAGAAAAAAAGTGAGACCACTAAGAGATTTTAAGCCTAAGGGTGAGATGATTATATTGTAGAAAGAGCCCTCTGTTCGGTGGAAAATAGACCAGAAACTGGAAAGACTGTGAACAGGAAAATGTGTTTGGAAGCCCTCACCACAATCTAAACAGGAGATGATGGCAATCTGAAATAGAGCAGCCGTGTTCAAGAGATATTTAAAGGATGAAATCGACAGGATTTTGTAAGTGAGTGATCATCAAGGAAGGAAGTAGTAAGAGAAAGTAAGAAGTAGAGTCATAGTAGGTCCTTCTACTTAGAAGTAGAAGATGTCTCACAGGGTTCTGGCTTGATCAACAGAATGGATGCCAATCACTGAGACAGGAAATGAGGGAGAATGAGCAGGTATCTGGGTGATCTCAGGGTGGCAAGGATAAATTCTGGACATATTAAGTGCCTGGGCTTAGAGGGCAATGGGAATCTTGAAGCTCATGTGACATGTCTGGGATAGAGACATAGCTCTAGAAGTCATTTGCGTAAAATTAGTAGTATTGGATGCGATGAACACTTTTGAACAGCTGTTACAGATGAGGCACTGCTCTGGGACATTCTGTCTTTAGGACGAGGTGGTTAGTGAACATTTGGAGCAAACCAATTAATCAAATATTTTCAGTGTGCCTGCAACTAAGTAGAAAAATGTTTCGAGTACAGGGCTGGTTAGTGAGAAGCTTCTAAGTAGGGCACATAACTGGTTGTAACTGGGGCTGCCACTGGTGCCTGGGGGTATAGAGTCGCGCTACTTGTAGAAGAATGTGAGACTTGATTCCCATCATGAAGAAGCTTATTGTCTAGTGAGATACAACTAACAGTAAAACTACCTATTGTCCGGTTAGTGAGATACGACTAACACACAAAAACAATTAAAATGATGCATTTATTTTTAAAAGGATACATGTATATATGCTAAGTTGGCAGTACAAACTAAGGGTGTTTTAGAATTTCCAAACAGGGAGAGAACACTGTGGGCTGGAATAGTGGCAACCATTTGTTAACTTGGCATTGCATTTTCCTGGAATGTTTTTGGGAACAGGAGTAGATGGGTCCCCATGAGCAGTTCCTTTGCATGGGTTGTATAAGCCCTCACACTGCTACACCCTGTTTTGCCTCGTCTCTGGACAGCTCAGGTGTATCAGCGTGCATATCATTTCTCCAGCTACCCAAGTTGAAGCGATCACACAGCAAGCTTCAGGGAGGTGATGGACCTGGGTATTGTGGAATGGGCATCCCAGACTTGGCAGACACAATGGGCAATGAGCAGTACGAGTGGGTTGAAAATGAGTCTGGCAAATGTGAGGAGCAGTGAGAGACTGTGGAGGACCTGAAGGCTTGTGTTGTACTCAGCAAGCTCGAGCTCAGGCTCATCTTCAAGACCTCTCCAATTGTCACCACCTCCATGAAGGTTTCTGTGATTCCTCTGGGCAGTCAGGCTGTCCTCTCTATGCACTTCCAAGGCATTTGCTTACACCTTGTTCTTGTAGCATCAATCACACTGCTCTGAACTTGTTCACAAGTCTGTTTTCTCCATAGACCACAGACTATGAGTTCTTTGGGGGATATAAACTATGTCCCTTTTCTTTGCCACCACAGGCTCCTAGTACAGTGCACTATAGAAGAATCTTGATTAATATTAGCAGATGAAAGATTTAAATAGGTGGGGCACGGTGGCTCATGCCTATAAGCCCAGTACTTTGGAAGGCCGAGGCAGGCAGATCACCAGGTCAAGAGATCAACACCATCCTGGCTAATATGATGAAACCCCAGCTCTGCTAAAAATACAAAGAATTTGCTAGGTATGGTGGCATGTACAAGTAGTCCCAGCTACTTAGGAAGCTGAGGCAGGAGAATCACTTGAACCCAGGAGGTGGAGGTTGCGGTGAGCCGAGATGGTGCCACTGCACTCCAGCCTGGGTGAAAGAATGAGACTTTGTCTCAAAAAAAAAAAAAAGAAAAAAGAGATTTAAATAACAGATATGGTAGGTCTTAGCTCTTCTCCAGATAGGTTTCCTCACTGAACTCAGAACAATCTTCTGCCCTCTGCACATTGACGCCCTTCTTCTCTTAACTCCTCTCTTGAAATCCTGTGCATTCTTCCAGGTATGCTCAAAGCCTCTAGCTTCTGTACAGCCTTCCTTGACATGTAGCGTACCCCCTTGTCAGCAATCTCTGGACCCTCTAAACTCAGAGTCATACTCGGCTAGACCCAAATTCCACTATTTTATAGCTGAGGAAATGGAAACCTGCAAATGTGGGATTGGAGTCACTCAGAAGTTATGAAAGCACAGCTCAATGAAGCTGCCTTCCCATTGTCCAGCAAAGATGGACACAGCTGAACAATTCAAGTGATCTTGAGCTCTTTATAGAGATCTTCTCTGTGCAATGGCAGCCCCCGTCTCCCTAGGCTTTGGTTGAGTTTTAATGCAATTATACATCGAAAGTCTTCCAGCTCAGCCTGATCGCTTGCCTTTGCTTTCTGTGTTCTGCTTTGTGACTGTAGTGGGTAAACCCATGTCTAAAGGGAATATACTGACATCTTTCCAGATATTGCTGACCTTCTTGCCTGGATTTCTAAGCACAGCCAAACATTAACAACACCACTTTTTCATTAGCAGGCTCTTAGCAGAACACTACGTTAGGTAAACCCGAATAAAAGTGCCAGGACAAAGAGTTCAAATGCTCCAGTGCCTCCAAGTAGCTGTTCTACCTGTAGTTAAACGAAAAGGAATGATCATTGCTTTTTTCCTTGGGGGAGCTTTCACCCGTTTTAAAGTGGGCCAGTAACTCCTCGAACAAAGAGGAAGCAACCCATATTTAAAGCAGTGTCTGCTTGCTTCTGTTTTAGCCATTTTGGCAAACTCTTTGAAAAATGAAATCTTTTGGCCTAAACTCAGTTAAATCTCAGATGCATTTACCGTGCCAAGATAATTCCAATTTAGCATCACCTCACATTATTTAAAGCTGTGACTGAGGAAGTATCCATAGCGGACATTGAACAGAAATGGCTTGACATTTTACATATTATTTGTGTTTTGTTGTTGTTGCTGTTTGCTTGCAAAGGTGGGCTTGGATATCAAAATATAGGGCAAATGGGGCAGGGAGAGAGAAAGTAATTCATTGGTTTATCCTTTCAGTGAATATCTTTCATGCATTTTGTTCCAGATACTGTATGAGGTGCTGGAAATAAAGAGATAAGCGTGACCTAATCTCTGCTCTTGATAAGCTCATGGGGATACAAAGATTTATAACCAAGATCAGAAGCCCTAAAAATATAAAGTGCTAAGTGCTGTATGCAGAGGCACTGATAATGGACCACCTACACTTCTATGGGAGGATTCATTTCAGCTGGAATTTAAAACGCAAGTGAAGTTTGCTCAGGGAGAAGAGCATTCTGGGCAGAGGAAAGAGTTTGGGCGAAGACAGAGAGACAGGAAAAGGCAGGGAGTGTTCTAGAAGCAAAAAGTGATTGTAGGATATAGGATGTTAGGGAGGCGTCAGGCATATAAGTTGAGACAGACACAAAAAGTTCTGATAAACCATAATAAGGACTTGAGATTTATCCTGTAAGCACATGGAGATATCCCTGATATCTACTAGGCAATAGTCAGGAATGTCAGCAACAGCTAGAAAGGAAATGTCAGTGCACTTCCCCCTAGACAGAGGTCTACCCACAGTGATTGCATTCCCTGTTTTTGAAAGAGAAGACTGGCTGCAATACGGATATCTTGAACATGAAGACCAGGAGCAAGTTTAGGAGACTCACGAATATCAGGGGAGAGATGATGGGAGTCTGGATGAATGCAGCTGGCAGTGAGGACAAAGAAAAGGGACCATATCAAGAGAGACTTTGATGGTAAAACTAACAGGACTGTCTGACTGAATTTAGTTGGAAGATGGAGGAAGCATCAAGGATGACTCAATTCCCACTTGGATGACTGTGAAGTGGGTTACAGCAGAAGCCACTTGGGTTGGAGATGGGAGAATGAAGGGTGAGCGAGAGGAAGGCAATGAGTTTGGTTTTGAACATGTCAAGTCTGATGTGTCTACAGAGTGTGTTGGTCAGTGGGACACAAATGTATCACCTGATCTCCCCAGATCTATGGACTCAGAATGTTTAGTAAACAAGAGTTTCAAAATGGCTCCCTAGGTAAATTTGATAAGTTCTTCCCATCTCACCACTTTTGTAGGTGGTTTCTGATTGCCCTCAGAATAAAATCCATGTGCCCCACTGTGACTGAAAAAGCCCAATGGGACCTGGCCCCTGCCTACCTCCTGACTCACTCTACTTGAGCCCCACTGCTTGTTTCTGTTCCTGAAACACCAGAGAGCTCTTTCTTATCTTAGAATCTTTACATATGCTGTTGCTGCTAACCTTCCAGATTTTTCCATTTATGGCTCCTTTGTATCATCATGATCTCAGCTTAGAATGATCTTTTCAGAGAGGCCTTCTCTGTCTACCTCATCTAAAGTAAATAACCCTCTTCAGGTCACAACGCATAACCCTCTTGATTGTCATTACCGAACTTTTATTGTAAAATTATGTTGTGTATAATTTGGGGTGATTTTGAGGAGGCTGTGTTTTATTCTCCATCCTGACCTCTCTCCATGGATACTCCATGAGAATAGGGAGCCTGTTATCATAGCTCTAGCACCTAAAACAGTCATCAAAACACAGTAGGTGCTCCATAAATATTTGCTGAAAGATCTAATAAAGGAAGTAAGCAGGAAGGCAAGGAGGAAAGAAAGAGGAAGTCACTATCTGAGCCCAGAGCATCAGCTCTGACTCACACCACGGGAACCAGAAAAGTCTTATGAAAGAAGTGAGGTTGGGCTGATCATGAAAAATAAGCAGATACCAGCTAGGCTGTGAGAATGAACCACTTAAGCTGGAATGGGCAGAGATGAGGCTGAGAGATGTCCAAGGGCTGGTGGTTGGACCCTTTTAGAAAAGACCACAGAGCATCCCTTAGTGGCTGAAATGTGATGTCATAGGCTTGTATTTTGGCAGATCTATTACTGGCTCCTGCTTCAGCAATCTTCTGCAGACTTGACATGACATGCCTTTATGTCACTTCTTCTCATATATTTTCCATCCTGGTTTCTCTTGTTAAATTTCTATCAACTTCATTTATGCAATTAGAAGAGTTCATCTGAAGAAAATAAGAAAGAAAGTTTTTGTCACTGCCTCCAGGAGCCTTGTCTCTGCTGAGAGAACAGGGCTCTGAGTGCTTGGTAGTGTCGTCTGTTGTTAGATTGAGCCACTGCTGTGTGCTATTTGTGCGAGATGTTGGCAAGAAGAATGCCGAGTGACTGCTGTTTCTCCGGGCCCCTCCAGAAAATGAGATGCCTGTCTCCCCAGGCCACTCAAGAGAGCCAAATTCTAAATAAAATAGAGCTGCATCTTCATGCAGACTGTTGTGTACACTGCATTCAAAATACTTGTTTCTGCTAGTTTTCTTTAACTGGTTTTCAGAGCTTGCATGGTTTTAGAAATTTCCTTACTTGCTTCCTGTGTCCTCATCTCATCCCCCTTTTCTATGCATTTTCTTTTAACTCCACATCAGAAACAAAAATTTCAGAAATGTATAATTATTTAGTTGTAGACATGAGGGTTAAACAGACAGGCATAAATTTCAGAAAATAAGAATGAGCATTGCTCTCAGCTTTTCTCAAAACTTCAATTACTCACATGTCGATATACTGATGTATCACCAGGGTGGCCTTTTCCCTAGGCACGTGTCAGCACCATCACTGTTTTTCCTTGCATAGACTTACATTTTAATTTTTCACTCATGTTAAGCATATAAAGTCATACAAGATGCTTTATTTATAATTGTTCAAATGCACATTAAAATAATTGACTATTGAGATGAAAAATATCCATCCTTTGAATTAAATGAAAAATATCCATCCTTTGCGAACTAAACGCATGTCAAAAAGGTTCCAGAACTGGGGAGATACTGGCCCAAGGCTAAGACCTGACCAATTTACATCTGCAAGGGCAAAACTCTTTGCTCCTGAGGATTCAGATCCAACCCCAAGATTTCATGGGGCTTCTCTAGGCGTGTTTGCCCCTTTTAAACTGGAGTCCAGTACGACTGAATTCTAAAGAGTGCTCTTCAGGTTATTGTTCAGTTACTTAATATTCATAATCACACTTTGCAACTCATGAGAGTCAAAGGCATGCTAGGTGTCATGATTTTGCAAACACTTTATAAGCAGCAGTCTTCCTTTATGTCTAAAAGAAGAAATTTCTCTTTTAGGCCTCTAGAATTCTGTCCCTCCCATAATAACACCTCCCCTTCCCTTCTCCTGCTAAATGTTTTGTAGTCTCCTTGGTTTTGTGGCTTTTATCCATGGTCTTTATAGTTTTTCCTTTGGGGCTCCACAGTGCATCTCATACCAATGGAGTTTGTCATCTTGCTTTTGCTCTGAAGGTGTTATGTGTGTTTTGCAACCTTTGTACGTATCCACATCTAGCTTTGGAAAGGAATGAGGTGTTCTATACCAATGAATCGTTAGATAATTAAAGCTTATCTTCTGTAAGCTCCCAAATATTTTAAAAAATCCAAACCATTTTGATCAAAATCTTTCCAAATATATTACACACTTGACTGCCTTCTTATACAAACGTAATATAATTTCACCCAGGGAGACAGCAACATGTGTATGGTAGAAGGCAGATTTCCAATCGGCCTGCATTTGTTTCTACTGCTGGTTTTCTCTTTGACCCAACAGTGACACCATTGCGTGTTAATTAGGTCGATTTTATTGTTCTGACTCCCAGTTCCTGTCTTCAAGGAGCTCACTGTTTTATTGGGGAAGAGGATATGTAAATATGTCAAAGAGACAATTAGTGATAAACATCTTGAGGCTCTAGCACAGAAGATCAAGGACAAGTCATGGCCTTATTTGGTCAGAGAGAATGAATGGGAAAAATAAAAAGATGCCTGAACTGCATCTTAAAAGATAACTAGAAGTCTATCTTAAGGACCAAGAAGGTAAATGTATTTCAGAGGAGGGAGCAGTACAGTCAAAGGCACAGAAGCTTGAAAGGGTGTGATACCCTGGTTGACATATCAGTGGGTAGTTCTGTGCGGCTAAAAGGAAGGTGAACAGAAGAACTGGTGAAAACGAGGCTGATAAAAATCTGCAGAGACCAGATTGTAAAGGGCTTTGTTTGCCAAGCCGAGTTTTAATTTTTCCTTCAGGCAGTGAGGAGTCGTGAAGATTCATAAAGAGTAATGTGGTATGATCAGGTCTAGGTTTTTGTGATAGGAATATCACTCTGAAGCATTCTTGCATTTTACAGCTATTTATTAAGCACCCACTGAGTGCAGAAATTGATCTAGTCATGCAATACAGGCATAAACAAAGTGGACAGACTCCTTGCTCTCATGCAGGTAGAATTGGGGATGAAATGGGAGTTAAGCCAATTAGGAGATAAATAGAGTTGTCCAAGATAAGAGATTTTTGCATGTAGAACTGATAGGAATTGATCCAATGTAGAAGATGACTCTAAGAAAACTCCCGAGATGCAGACTAGTGTCATGGGTTGTTGGTGGTGAACACTGACTGGGACAAGCCAGCAGCTCTTTGAGGGAGGAGATCATCTTTCCTATCTTCGGGAACATTGCCTGGCACTCTGACCCAATGTCACTCCTAGCCTGATTCAGATCATCATCTTCTCTTCCATGATACCATTACTTCTAGTTTTGCTTCTGCTATTGAACTTTGACTTCAGTATTTGCCTGTCTTTCTCCCCTGCTGGTTTCTGAGATTTTCTCTCTCTGCAAGCTCAGGACCAAGCACCTGCACGCTTGGCGCTTTAAGAAACCTTAGCTGAATTAATAGCAAGGAATGGAAGGAACTAAGGAAGAGAACCATAGAGCTGATTGATGAGTTTAACTTTGAACCTGTTGAATTAGGAGGGCCTGTGGGATGTGAATGAAAAAGAAAGATCAGAGCCTTATGTGTATATCTGAGAGTCATCAGCATGTATTTAGATATGCATGTGAATGATATTCTTTGGGCTGAGAGTAATGTTCTTTAATTAAAATAATAACAAGAAAAATAGAATTTCAAGGAGGTAGGATTGTGGGCAATACCGAATACCAC
Organism: Cacajao melanocephalus; assembly: GCA_963573385.1. Taxonomy (NCBI): domain Eukaryota; kingdom Metazoa; phylum Chordata; class Mammalia; order Primates; family Pitheciidae; genus Cacajao; species Cacajao melanocephalus. Next base: position 43,000 of record CAUYLG010056026.1, on the reverse strand, counting down.
AGAGCTATCAGTGAAGATAAGAACTAGGAAATATTTGTTTAATTTGGTAACCACGTTGACTAAGATGGTTTTAGTGTAGCGACAGGGTAAAAAACTAGATTGAGGCAGGATGGTACAGAAACCATCCTACTGAATGCAGGATGTTCTTGTAAGAATCTTTAAGAAGGGAAGAAATAGAAAAGAGTGGTTGCCAAAGGCAATGGGAACTATCATGCCAGGGAGAAGTTTCCTAAAGTCAGAAGGACTGAAAATATTTTATACTGAAGGAAATAAGAAAAGGCTGGAAATATGAAAGAGGAGGAGAAAATTGATAGAGTAGGTCCCTGAGAAGATAAGAAGATATAGAGTACAGGTGTAGAAGTTGGCTTTAAAAATGTGGGGGCACCTACCACTCCAATACAGAAGAGAAAGATGTATAATACTTGCCGTAAAGGGGGCATATATTAGTCTGTTTTCACACTGCTGAGAAAGACATAACTGAGACTGGGCAATTTACAAAAGAAAGAGCTTTAATTGGACTTACAGTTCCACATGGCTGGGGAAGCCTCACAATCATGGCAGAAGGCAAGGAGGAGCAAGTCGCGTCTTACATGGATGGCAGCAGGCAAAGAAAGAAGAAGATGCAAAAGCAGAAACCCCTGATAAACCCACCAGATCTTGTGAGATGTATTCACTCACTATCATGAGAACAGTATGGGGGAAACTCCCATGATTCAAATTATCTCCCACTGGGTGCCTCCCACAACACATGGGAATTATGGGAGTACAATTCAAGATGAGATTCGGGTGGGAACACAGAGCCAAACCATATCAGGGCAGGAGGTGGAGGCGCTCCCTGGTAGAAGGACTGAATTTTCTCAGTGAAGTGAAACACAAGGATGTACAAAGCCAAGAAAGAAGAGGACAGAGGAGAAAGCCGGGGACATCAAGGAAAGTCATGAAGAGTTGTAACCACGTGTTGAGAAATAGAAGAATGAATTGGCCATGAACATGTAGAAGAATACCTTAGAGGCAATTGCCCCACACATCTTGGAAACAAAAGACACTTTCTTTGCTGTCCCTGCCTGCCATTCCCTTTGCAGTGTATCTGGCCAGTGGGGATTAAAACATTATTTTCATGCACATCAAAATTGTCTTCAGACTCAAAATTTTAAATGTCCACTGACTTTTCCCTTCACCCCCAGTTGTGTGTAGGGGCCACATTGAGTTGTTTACTCTGTGGCAAAAGGCTCTGGGAAGTGGTGCTTTCATTGTCCTTGGATGAGCTTTTCGTAGTTATTCTGACTGTTCCCTCACTCCATTTCTTGGTGGTTGTCAGAATATCTGCCTGTCATAGACCTTGTATTAGATTCTTAGGACTGTCATAACAAAGTACTAGAAACTGGTTGGCTTAAAACAATAGGAACTGATTCTCTCACAGTTTTGGAAGCTAGGTATCCAGAATCAAGGTGTCAATCAGCAGGGCCATGCTCCCCTCTCAAAGTTCTAGAGAAAATCCTTCCTTGCCTCTCTCTAGTCTTTGCTGGTTGCTGGCATTCCTTGGCTTCTAGCTGCAACATTTCAATTTCTTTCTTTCTTTCTTTCTTTCTTTCTTTTTTTTTTGAGACAGGGTCTGGCTCTGTCAACCAGGCTGGAGTGCAGTGGTGCCATCATGGCTCACTGCAACCTCTGCCTTTCAGGACCAAGCCATTTTCCTATCTCAGCCTCCTGAGTAACTGGGACTACAAGTTCATGCCACCATGCTTGGCTAATTTTCTGTATTGTGTGTGTGTGTGTGCGGAGATGGGGTTTTGCCACGTTGCCCAAGCTGATCTTAACCTCCTGGGCTCAGGCAATCTGCCTGCCTTGGCCACCCAAAGTGCTGGGATGACAGGTGTGAGCCACTGTGCCCAGCCATCATTTCAATTTCCCCTCTGTCATTGCGCAGTTGCTTTTCTTCTGGGTGTGGCTGTCCATAACCGTGTTTTTAAGCAAACTTCTTTATTTTTCCTTGGAGACAGGGTCTTTCTATGTTGTCCAGGCTGGAGTGCAGTGGCTACTCAGAGATGTGATCCTGTGGCCTTCTTATAAGGACACCAGTCATTGAATTTATGACCTCATCTTAATTAATTACATCTGCAACAAACTTCTTTCCAAATAAGGTCATAATCTGAGGTTCTGGATGGACATCCATTTCAGGAAGGGGACACAATTCAACCCAGTACAGTCCTCTTCTAATTTCCTGTTATTGATGTACTATGAAGTAGGACATCAGTTTAGTCAAGCATAGTCTCTTCTCCCTGAGCCTTCCCCAGAATCTGAGAATCAGCCTGCTGTCTTTAGTCTTCAAGCTGGCTCCAAGCCCTACTCTGTTTTCTGGTACTCTGAGGCACCAGATTTCTCAGTGAGGAAATCACTCTCTCTATTGTGAGAGAAAGATGTGGAAAGTCCAGCCATGTCTGCTCTCCTCCAAGTGTAGCTCACACAAAGACGGTGGAGCACGCTGGGGATTCCCAACCTGTGGCCACTCCCACAGCACTTTAGACAGGGGTCCTAAGGGTTCGCCTGGAAGTAGGAACTACTAGTACCTAGAACATCTTCTAGAATCTTCATACCAAAAGAAAGCTATCCACCAAACTGAGACCCCAAAACTCTATTAAAATATTAAAACTCATGCTATTTTGGATGATAGAGTATATGTGCTTTTAGATAAGTGTGTTTCATTGCTGCAGATCAGAAGATTCCTTTTATTATGTTTTTCTTTTTCGTCATGCTGAGCTGGAGTCATTTGCTGGTAATTTATCCAAGAGGTATAATTTTTGCCCCTTCCTGATTTCCATTTTTAATTTGCAGACTTCTACCTGACCTACTTATGAGGAAGTTAAGGCTTAAAGCTGTAGGTCTCTTGTGCCCTGCTCACACCTGTGCAAAACCACACAGATAGACATGCCTTCTCCATGTTGAACTCCAAGGCATGTCCCTAAGGAAAGAGGAAGGCAGAGAAACTCCCATGTCCCCTCCTCAGTGACTCTGTGTTCTCCATAACAAGACCTTGTCTATTGTCTACAGCTCAACTACCAAACCTTTCTCTCACCTCTTACTCTGATGCTGAGGAAGCATTATTAACAGGCAGGGTAGCCATTGTTTAAGGCCTTAGTATTTTCTCTGAGGTAGGTTCCCCCGACCCCGTCTTCAAATACAACAACTCTCTACCTGTAGTCAAGAACATATGGGAGTAAACATGACGTGAATCAAGAGAGTTGAAGTGGATGCCAGACAGAAAAATACAAATAGGAGTATTTACAGGATGGCAGGAAGGGAACTTCAAGGAAAGTGTACAGGGAAGTAAACAGTGGGGTTTGTTCAACTGAAGATTTACCTCCCCACACGTGACTTTAATTCAGATCCTGTACTTTAGCCAATCCTTGATTTCTTCTACTTCCACAAATTCATATTCTACAGCACTTCTGTTTCTCTTAGCATTGATTCTCACTTTTAATCCACCTTGGCCTTCTTTCCCCCTATTGGAATATTTATGACTGAGTAGCTTGTGGTGATTTTGGTCATGCATTAATTTACCTTCGAACACTTTCTATTTCCTCCGTGGCTTTCTCCTCAATAGCTTTATCCTGTTTCATTTCCCTCAGCACTTTCCCCATTCTTCCAAAATTAGCTCTACTAAAATTTAATGTCTTTAGTTTCCCCTTCTGCTGTGGCTTCAATCCTCCCTGGGATAAACACAGCTATTATTAGCTAATCCCTTTGCTTGTGGGCAAGTTTGTGGCTACATGCCACCCTCCACTCCCCCCAACTATGCCCTTGGTCCTAAATCCAGACAAACACAGCTGAGGTTGCCTTGTGTTGATGGTTGGTGTGAAGAGCTGGGCTGTGTGATGCACACACCTATTGTGTAAGTTTTCTCTGCTCTCAGAGTGCCCCAGTTTATCATAGCGCACAGGGCGTTCAGCTAACTGCTCTTCCCTATTCTGATACTATCCACTCTGCCTAAGATGCTATGACAGTGTATCCCATAGTTAAAACACAAATTCCCTTTGGACTATGAAAGGGAATGCACCGAAGAAATCCACTGACTGATATTTTTAATGTGCTGCGTTTTCTGACACTGCGGAAACATTCACGTGGAATGTGCACGCTCTCTCTTTCAGCTTACCACTTTCAAGATGTTCTGTCTGGGCTTGCTCTCTGCTGTGTTTAGGGTATTTTATTCAGCATTAAACTCGAAAGCCTAATTTGATGGACATGACTGAAAGATTGATGCAAAAATTGTTGCTGTTTATGCTTCCAGCCTTCTGGAATAGTGGAAAAATACTCACCTCTCCTGAACATTTGCTCTGCTACGGTTGCCAAATTATCTAACAGCCAGTCAGTATCCAATTTGACAGCATGGTATTCATTTAAAAAAAAGTTATGGATTGCGGTGTCTGTTTCTGTCTATGACAGGTTCCTTTAATTAATAGTAATAATTATAATAATGCTTTGTCCTTACATAGTGCCTTTTGACTCAAGAATCTTCAAGTGCTTTGACTCTCATTGCCTCCGTGGAATCTCGTGGACAAGGAAACAGGGGCACAGTTTAAGTTATAAGCAGAGCAGAGCTGTGTAGGTTTCCAGCTGCCTCAGTCTGCACACAGTCAAGCCTTTTCTTCCCCATTCAGTGCTCTGCTGTGGCCCATTTTTCCTTTTCTTTTCTCTTTCCCATGCTACCAGCCCCCACACAGCCCCCACTTTCTGGATTAGGAGACACCCTACCCCTTCCAAACGCCTCTCTCTGCATTTCTCCCACCATCCACTAACTCTCTTAAGGATGATGCTGGTGATAAGTGAAGTGCCTTCACTCTGAAGGTGACATGGTGTTGAAATGAGAAGTCCCTTTTTTCTCTCTTGCTGTTTCTTGACCTCACTGGTATATTTATGGTGTGGGATAGTAACAGGTTAGTACAAGGACTGGATGGAAGATATTCTTTCTTCTCTAAAGAGACCAAAGACAACTGTTCTCCATGACCCTTCCTATTCAATACTTCACTTGGATAGCCCCATCTAATATCTGTCACTCCTTTGCTTGTTTATAAATAAATGGAAAATATATAGATTCAGTTTGTTCCCACAGACATCCATGTTGGAAAAGCTGCTGTGTTGTAGAGGTTGGGCTATAAGCACAAACATAAGGTTAAGACACGTTGCCTGCCCTCGAGGAGCTTATAGTCAACTAGAAGATGGGACTTCAGTAAGCACACACACTTCTAGGAGTAATACAGATCTTGTCAAGAGAAGTAAAAGGCTTGGTAACGATTTAAAGAGGGAGGACCACAGATACTTGGAGGACCCAAAAAATGTTTTATTAAAGAGGCAAAATTTGAAATGAGTTATACAAGACTTGAAAGAGTTATAAAACTGAGATTGGGGAAAGAACAGTGTAAAACGACACCGAGAACAGAAACAGTCCACTTTGGCTGAAGGGCAGAGTATAAGTAGGGAGATCTGAGAGGAAAATTGCTAAACAATTGGCTGACATTTTATACCAGCAGGTCTCAATTGTTGATGAAACGTTTCTACATCAGGCTAAGCGTAGATTGGCTGCTGAACAGAGCAAAGCTGAGATCAGAGGTAACGTCAGGAAAATCAATCTGGCAATGGTGTGTAGAATAAATGAGAATGAGAGACTTATGCATAGAATAAGTGGGAAATAATTTTAGAGATGAAAGAATTGAGACCCAGAAACATTGTATCCTGTGGCTCAATAGACCCAACAACTTATTTCCAAGGCCCCAAAGTCACTTATTTCCTGGTTGTCTATGTGACTAGATCAGAAGCCTCCATTGTTAACTGTGAGAATCTCAGCAGCAACATCCCTGGCTTAGAGCAATGCAAATAGCATTTGTGTCATTATGGGATAGATACAAAGGAGTTCTTGGAGAGGGGTTATTGTAAGGACATTTCCCACATAGCTAAACGAACACTCATGTTCTCTTCCCTTGTATAGACTTACTTCCATGAAAAAGAAAAGCTATTTGCTTCCAGCAAAAGATTTCTTACTAAGATATTAAAGCTTGCATTTTAAAAAGGATTAAAAAATGGAAGAATGAGAATTGACCTGACATGCGTATTTCAAAATTGCATCAAATGTACAGCTGTCTGCAGAGAGAAATAAGGCCCTTTGTGTTAAGAATGTGAATTTCATTGCCCTGTTGATGATTCTGTTCTGGAGATGGCTGGAGCCCTGCCTATGCTATGGAAGACGTGAAGCTCACCCTCTGGTTAGAGTTGCAATGGCAGGGTAGGTAGGGCCACATTTTCTCTTTAAGATTTTACACGTTAAGCAAGGGCGCTAGAATGGAAGGGTACTGCCAAGAGACCAGACCTTGAGAATGCATCTTCCTTTTGGGTACTCTGTTATTTACTACTTCATTTGTTTGAGCCTGTTTGCCAGGATCAAGAGTGCAGTGGTGTGACCATGGCTCACTGCAGCCTTGACTTCCTGGGTTCAAGCGATTCTTCTTCCACAGCCTCCTAAGTAGCTGGGCTACACGTGTCTGCCACCATACCGGGATAATTTTTTTAAATTTTTTTGTAGAGACAGGGTCTCACTATGTTGCCCAGGCTGGTCTTGACCTCCTGGGCTCACACAATGCTCCCCTCTTGGCCTCCCAGAGAATTGGGGTTATAGGCATGAGCCACCATGCCTGGCCTAAAATTTCTATTCCTTATTGTAATTGTTGAGTTAGTCTTGGAAGTTGAATAGCTAACAAATGCTCCAATGGATGTCTGCATGCCATTTGGATTAGGATAACAGACACTGAGACAGGCAGTCTTATTCATTTTCAGTTTGTAAAAAGATGAGTCTCTTCTTTGAGTTCAGTGATTGTAACCTTGTGCATGTGCATAGCATGTGTATGTGTGTGTGTCCTGGAGTTTCACATCTGCTTTCACAGCACTTTGCCAACCAACAGACCAGACTGCTTACCAAATCGACAGCTGCAACCTAAGCAGGATAACTTGCCAGAAGTGACTGTTTTGGGGGTTAGCTCATCCTGCTGAATGGAACCTTCTCCAGGGTTTGTTAGAAGTTTTTGTTTTAATTGGACCTATGTCAAAAGCCCCCAGATACATGAAGTTGTTGTAATTTAGCCAGCCGCCTTAGAAAATCAAAAGCTGTATAATGCATCTCATTTATTCCGAGCACCATGCAGTCACTGTGCAACAGCCTTTGTGACTATAGAATGAGCCAGAGAGAAAAATATGGCCAAACATATACTATGCAACCAAAGCTTGAAATTTCATTTTTTTTAAACATATATTTTCAATATCTAATATGACACAGGTTATCCTATTAGTTAAGATTAAGAGGCCAAGCACAGTGGTTCATGCCTATAATACCAGCACTGTGGGAGGCTGAGGCATGTGGAACCAGAGGTCAGGAGTTCAAGACCAGCCTGGCCAACATGGTGAACCCCGTCTCTAATACAAATACAAAAAAATTAGCTGAGTGTGGTGGCACATGCCTGTAATCCCAGCTACTCAGGAAGCTGACGCAGGAGAAACACTTGAACCTGGGAGACAGAGGTTGTAGTGAGCCAAGATCGTGCCATTGCACTCCAGCCTGGGCGACAGACCAAGACTCCATCTCAAAAAAAAAAAAAAAAGATAATCTTGGTATGTTTTAATAGCCATTTGGCTGCTAGTAATGGTTAAGCCTATTGCTATCAATTCAAGATCTGTTTGTTAGCTACCATGTCCAACTAATTTTTGTATTTTTTGTAGAGACAGGGTTTCCCCATGTTTCCCAGGCTGGTCTCAAACTCCTGGACTCAAGCTATCCACCTGCCTTGGCCTCCCCAAATGCTGGGATTACAAGCATGAGCCACCACTCCCAGGCTTATGACACTGTTGACCCTTGGACAGCATGGATGTGAACTGTGCAGGTCCACTTACACACGGATTTTCTTTTGCCTTGGCCTCCCTGAGACAGTGAGATCAATCCCTCCTCTCCCTCCTCCACCTCACCCTACTCAATGTAAGACAATGAGGGTGAAGACCTTTATGATGATCCACTTCCACTTAATAGTAAATATCGTTTAGCTTCCATATTATTTTCTTAACATTTTCTTTTCTTTAGCTCACTTTAAGAATATATATATATACACACATAACATACATATATATATATATATATATATATATATATATATATATATAAAACAGTATAAATACGTATAACATAGATGATATTATCTGTAAGGCTTCAAGTCAACAGTAGGCTATTAGTAGTTAAGATTTGGGGAGTCAAAAGTTACACATGAATTTTTGATTGCACACAGCATCAGGGCCCCTAGCCCCTGTGTTTTTCAAGAGTTAATTCTATTTTGAACTTGCTCCAGAATACACAATTGAGTTTTTTTCCAAAGTTCTATATGAGCCACTTTTGTAAATGATCATTAAAAATTCCACAACTACAACAAGCTTATTTGTTAGATTTTTTAAAGTTTATATTTTTGAATATAGATATAAATCTAAGAAAGAGATTGAGAACATACTTCTCTCCAATTCCCCAAATGAATATTTGGACATGGAGTACTGATGCAGCCAAAGACTCCTTATTTCAGAGATTTCACAGTTACTTACACTGAAGTGCTCATCAATTTGCAAGTAAGTTGACATTTTTCCCTCTCTTAAATGTGGAATTTTCCCCCTAAATACTGTGATTTCTGTGGAGATCATATAGTTCAGCCTTTCCAGTTTCAAAGTTTAGAAGTTATTTAGAGTTAGTGACCATCTTATGTTGAATATTACCTACATATTAGGGTAAGTTGGGAGCTACTATGTCAGTTTATATTAACAAAAGTTCTTCTGACTGTGTTTCTTGAATCTTCCATTTTCTCATGTGGAAATGTAACAGTGATCATTTCGTCGGGTGATTAGTCTGAACGCTGCTTGACTCACATGCTCACACATCTCAGACTTGGCCTTCCTTGTCGATGGCTATCCTTTCTTCATCCACCCCCTCCTTCTTTAGCCCTCTTCTTATTCTGTGTGCTTTCTCTGGGTGATTCAGTTCACCCTCTCCTTGACTCCAAGCACCCCTATGAGTCTCACATCTTCATGGTCAGCTCAGACCTCCTTCCTAAGCTCCAGGTTCACAACTCCAGCCACTTCTTGGACACCTCTCCTTAATCGTCTCATGGGCAGCTCAAACACAACATTTGCAAAGCTGAACTTCTGTCTTTCTATGCAAGTGCACCAGCGAGAAACCTGGGACTCATCCTAGATCAAATCCAATCAGTCATTATGTTCTACCTTTCATTCTCCCCAAATCTCTCTCTAATCTACCTCTTCTGTCCATTCTCATAGCTACTCTTTGTGACGAGGCCTAGATCCTCTCTCTCATGAATTATTGGCAAAGCCACCAGTCATCCAAACTTAGGAAAGGGCTTCTGATGACCAAGACCTACTGGAAATCCCTGTGCCTTGGTCTCCTGTCCCTCTGTCTTAGCCAGAGGCAGAGGCTGCTACTTTATTAGGGAGCACAGACAAAGAGAGACATAGGGACAAACAAGGAGAGAGACACGGAGGGAGGAAGAATCAATACGAGGGTGTGTTACTGCACTAGCTATTGCTAAGTGTGACTGATTGCTTGAGCATGGAAAACAGTCTCCTGAAAAGCCACAAAAATTCCTTCTCAGGACCATCCTTCTAGGGGGGAAAAGGGAGAACTTAACCCTGTGATGTAATAAGTTTCTGAATGTACAGATTAAGCATTTGTGAGTGCTGGGGAGGATTCTATGATGTCCCACAGCTTGATATGAACAGGGAAACCCCATGGTAGGAGGTGAAAGGCACGTGGCCCTGGGGAGAAACAGGCAACCATCAGGATGCACCTTTATTGAGTCTGCTAGAGCCCATGTAGAGCTATTTGCCGTGGCGGCAGCAGCAGCAGCAGCGAGAGGCTGGAGACAGAAAAGATCTGAAGTGGCACATGAGAGGTGCACGCTCTCCCTCCAGCAAACTTGGGCTGCTTCAACAGCCAGCTACCCAAAGCATAGATGTCATCTTGCCTTCCTCTGCTTTAAAAGATTCTTTATCACCTAAAGCAGTGGTTTTCACACTGTGGTTGACAGAGTCCTAGGGTCTCAGGCAAGGAGAAAGTCAAGGGCAGACTTCTGATCCACCTCCCCTCTTCACCAGGGAACAAGAAGTCAGCTGCTAACTACAGTTGCAAAATCCTTGTCATAGAAAGGGTGGTGTCCACATCCCTTAACAGCTCATCCATCTACTATGTCGAGGTTCAACTGAGATTTGAAGGGCAAATAGGAGTTAAGTAGGGAGGAGGGAAGAAAGATCATCCAAGGTGGAGGGAGCAGCATGTGCCAAGTTCCTGTGGCAAGTAGGAGCACGGTGAGTAATGCAGATGGAGGAGGGCTGGTGAGGCTGGGGCAGGGGTTGGAGAGAATGTGGGGCCAGACGAGCATGGGAACAGGTCAGGGGCAACCTGGGCACAGCTTCATTGGCTTCAGTAAGAAGCGCTGTCTTAAAAGCAATGACGAGCCATTGATTCCTTTAGGAGAAGGATGATTTAAAAAAATCTGAGTTTTTAAAGGATTATACTGATCACATATCTGAAGAAAAGCTGAATTGAGTGGCATGGCTCTGTAACCAACGTGGTAGGGAGGGTAAGAGGCCAACAGCTCAGGGGCTCTCAGCTAAGCCTTAGAGGTTGCTTGGGAGCTCTAGATAAGCTCAGAGATTTGGAAGCCCAGGGATGGGACAAGGAGGTCACAGAGGGTGGGAATTCAATTCCAGAGGCATTTGGCAGAGCCAGAGTTATTAGCCCTGGTGACAGCATGGTACCTAAAAGAACGGGTGAGTCAAGCTATTCGTAGATGCTGGGAAGACCCAGAGAATTGCCTCACCAATGAAATGAGGAGACACCTTGAAAGCCTGGGCAACTATCCTAGAGATGTCCTTCAGCTAGAAGGGGTGACAAGGTCATGTGTTTTCTACCATTGGCATAAATGCAGGGTAAAGAGCAAGATGAATTTAGTAATGGGAAGTAAAGTATACGATATTTAAATTCAAAGTAAATACACAACCAACCAAGTCAACCCTGTAAGATGACTCACTTAAGATCCCTCCAAAATTGATCTTATACAATTTGATATTTTTGTAGACATCAGCTCCCATTAATTAAGGGAGTTACACATTTGGAAGTAACCACTGATCTTGATCATGACTACTCCCCATGGCTCTGAAGAAGAGCTTTGTTCAGACCTCATTTTTTGACTCAGTAATACAGGAGAATTGCAATTAGAATATTAAAACAAATAAATAAAATGCAAGTGTATTAATTGACAATAGGAAATGTAACTTTGGCTAGCTCAGACATTTGCAATGGCCTGAACAATCTCCTCCTCTCCCTTTTACATAAGCTCTTTGGGAAGCCAGATCATTGCAGAGGGATTGGTGAGCATGGCATCAGAATTGGATTGGAATTGTTTTTTTTTTTTTTTTTTTTTTTTTTGAGATGGAGTCTTGCTCTGTTGCCTAGGCTGGAGTGCAATGGTGATCTCAGCTCAGGGCAACCTGCATCTCTCAGGTTCAGGCAATTCTCCTGCTTCAGCTTCCCAAGTAGCTGGGATTACAGGCGTGCGCTACCATGCCCAGATAATTTTTATTTTTAGTAGAGATGGGGTTTCACCATGTTGGCCAGTCTGGTCTCGAATTCCTGACCTCAGGTGATCCACCCACCTCGGCCTCCCAAAGTGCTAGGATTACAGGTGTGAGCCACCACACCCAGCCTGGATTGGAATTTTTAATGGTATAGAGTCTGATAGTTGTATACATTCCCCCTCTAAGATGGAGACATACTTCCCACTACCCAGAGAGCATCTTCTCCCTCAGGCAATGCTTGCATAGATGTTGCCAAATTTGATCTCTATGACTTTTCTTTCCCTTTGGACCATAGTCTTCTCTTTGCACCATTATCTTTTTCAAATCCTGCCATAGATTTCTCAGATATTTTCCCATACAGATGAAGAACCACAGGTCACAACTTGCCATTTCTTTATATCAAGAGCTTCCCACCAAGTTTAATGTAAGTGAAAATTCTGATGCTTTTTATGATGTAAGAACCAAACTCAAGTACCCTTCAGCCTTCATTATAGCAAGTGCTACTATTTAGAAGTTAACCAGTTGGATATTCAATGCATAGCAGCCTCTGATGAATGAACACATTCATTCCATTTATCCGGTCACACATGTGTCCTCCTTCAAAGGTGAGTAATTTCAATTTTCATGCCTCGGCTGCTGAATCTGCAGTACTTGCTCTTATAATCACACATCATTCCGGGTAAACATGGAGGCGGCGCCGAGAGAGAGGAGAATCAAGGGTATTATTAGCACTTCTTTTCTTCTTACTCCTTTCCTCTCATCTATGTCGCTTCCCACCACTCCAAACCCAGCTTCCACTCCTCCCGACCCCAGTACATATGCACAAAATTCCACTGAGATAGAAAAACAAAACTTGGGGTGATGCGAGACCCCATGCTGGGCAGATAAAACAGGTTTGTTTGTTTGTTTTTTGAGATGGAGTCTTGCTCTGTTGCTAGGCTGGAATGCAGTGGCATGATCTCATCTCACTGCAACCTCTGCCTCATGGGTTCAATCAAGCGATTCTCCTGCCTCAGCCTCTTGAGTAGCTGGGACTACAGGTATGTGCCACCACACCTAGCTGATTTTTGTATTTTTAGTAGAGATGAGGTTTCACCATATTGGACAGGATGGTCTCCATCTTCTGAACTCATGATCTGACCACCTCGGCCTCCCAAAGTGCTGGGATTACATGCGTGAGCCACCACGCCCAGCCAAGACAGGTTTGATGAGACTTTGTGCATTGCACATCTGTGTGACACCTACCACCACCATTTCCCAGTTGTTCTTCCAAATCTCCTGCCCCATCTGCTTCCTTTGCTGTACTCTTAGTCTCCCCTTTGCCTAACTCACGGCTTCGACTCTCTCCTCCATTACTCTGCCGTTTCTTCCCCATCTGGCATCAAAGGCAGGTAGAGGTGTGTGTTAAGAGATTGAATTGGATGGGAAAGGACTAGAATGAATTGAAAACCAGGATGAAAGCCATCTACCCAACTCCAGAAACAGCCCCCTAGAAAGGAGATAGAGTTGATGGGAACCCCAGGTAGAATCCCATAGCTCTATTGTTTTGACCTTTGTTTTCTTTTCCAAACTGGATCTTCCCACTCTCCATGGCCCCGTAAAAAGGGAAGCAGGGATGAGATGACATCAGTGTGTGCCTGTACATTCTGCTTCCAATTACTTCAGGATCTAAAGAGACAGAGGCTCAGCTCTGGCCCCATGGCGTGGCAACTAAAGCACCATATCATGTCATTTAACCCCAGACCCTTCCTTTCACCCATTTGATGAAAGAGCAGATGGTATCCTGACCTAGGCCCTTCCTGGACATTGTGAAGATGGATAATGGAGAGAAGATTCATTAAGGACCCTTTGAATGCCTTTTATTGGTTTCAGATAATTCTGGTGACAGAATCATTTCCATTTGAGCAGGTAAGTAGATGGATACTTCTTAAATAAAGATAGTCAATCATCATAAGCTAGACACTTGATAAATAAAGATCATCTACTATGACCACGTTGTTTTGAGGTATGTTTTTGCAGGACCTCTATTTATACTGAAGATCCTCGTGTTCTTTGTGGCTGTGGATTTTGGCCTGACATGCCTCCCTTCCAGTGCATTTTGCAGGTACATTATTGCTGCACCTCAGTGCTCAGATAGAAATGCTAAAAACAGAAAGAAAGAAAAAAATTCTACTTAAAAATAATGACAGGTTGGCAGGTTGAATGGTGGGGTAATAGGAACAAGAGGAATTATCTGCTTCAATGATACTCATTCCACTGTCGTATTCACATTAACACTACAGTCATGACTGAGACAGAGTTCCCATTAACACGCCCATGCCGGTTCTCTCTGTTTCCCCTGTTCTCCTATGCTGATCAGCTCCTTTAGAAAGTGTCCTCAGGCTGAAATTTTCCCTGTTTGACATCAATTCAAAGGTAAATTGACTGCAAAGTTTGAGGCAAGTTCTAATTGTGTTCATGTGTGCTTCACAAAGTGTACAAGCCTATTCTACCACTCAATGTTCATATTCAGGAGCCTTCTCCACAGCCCACATAGAGCCACTGAAAGTATTTGATAATACACTGTTGCCTGCTGCATCGCCTAAGGATGAATTGCTTTTAATTTTGCCCATTTAAAAACGGGAGATTAAATGTCACGACATTATTGTGTCAAGCTAAATCACGTAAATATGCTATAAATATTAGCAAAAATATTAACTGGGTCTGCATTTATATCACGACAAACAGATTAGAAGATATGTAGATGATAGAGATAGATAGATAGATGTTAGATTCATGTTGGTTTCTGTTTATTTATATCATCATTCCATCAGTGATAACTTTGACAAAAAGAGCAAGAATTGTGCCAAAAGGCCTTTATCTATTCCTTCTTGCCCCTGTAGATTAAATGGCTCATATTCTTCTTTGGGGGAACACAGACTCTCCCTTCGGATTGTAGGAATTGCCTGTTGATTTGTGTCCAGTCTTCCTGGATGGAGAATTTTCCAAACCACACAGGTAAGGCTGTAACCAAGAATGTCTGAAACCTGACAGGCATGTAACCAGGAAGATGTCTTTGCAGGTCATTCCAGTTCAAATCCATCTTGCTGCAGGGTGGTAGAATCCCAGTGGGCTGGGACACCAGTGTAAGAAGCTGGACCGAAGGTGGTAGCAAGGTTGCCCAGGATATGGGAATTCGTGAACAAGAACCAATGCTGAGGGGTGCTAAGGGAATTCTAAAAGGCAGTTATTGGAGTTGCCCTGAAGCTTCCCAATTGCCGGGGATGCTTCTTTGAATGATCCCAGACCGGGATGTTCTCCTTCACTGCACTAACCATGGATGAGGTAACCACCCCAGCCTAGCCAGGATGAAAATGTTATCATATTGTTATTCTTCACTTTCCTTCCCCAAAGAATAAAAAGGCACTTAACTAGACCTTGTAGGCAGAAAGCCCTTTCTTCCAAGTCACATGTAAACAAAATGCACAAGAAAGAAACAAAACCATTTAGTCTTCATCACTTACTCCATTCTAGTTTCTTCACTCTAGTCTTTATTTTTTCAGATAGAGAAAGAGAAGGAACAAACAAAGGCTGGGTATTTTAAAAGACGCATATGTTTTCATCTAATTCGATGAATGTTATTATACCAAACATTAGAACAGTGTTAAGAAGAAATATTAGTTTATACCTTAAACTGCCTAAAAAGCAATATTGCTTCAGTCTTGTTAAATCAATCACTCTCTGGGCTTTCAGGAGTTGGCAAGCTATTTTGCATGTCCTCAAAAAGAGCTGAAGTTGCAGATTTATTATTTAAGACCTATATGATTGCCACCTTCCAAAAAAAAAACACAAATATAATCCCTTATGAAATCCAGATTGGACCATTTCAATAGCAAACACATTCATTTATTATTTCTGGCACTTCCTTAGTGTTAAGGACTTCTTTGGCCATTCAGTCAGGCCCAGCTTTCATAATGAAATCTATCCCTTAGATAAAGGAAAATAAACAGACTTGGTACCTTAGGCTAACGTGATTTTCTGACTTTGAACGGCAGCAGCTTGTTTTTGTTTTTTTTTTTTTTCAGCCTGATAAGTTTCCAAGGCAAAATGATTTATCTCTGTCCAGTTCTTCCTGGGATATTCACTGGACAGAAAGTGGATTAAGGAAGATGTAGAGAATGGATTGAAATAGAAAGAGAAGGAACTCTAAGGGCAATACTGAAAAGATGATGGCTTAACCTGATTACTGTTTATCCTCTAAAGAGAGCAAAAATCAAATTAAATTGGAGAAAAAGAAAGTAAAAAGAGAAGGAAATTGCAATATTTTGGTCTAAGGGAGATTGCATTGTAGAGTTAATAGAATTTAGATGGCAACATCATTTGTGAAAACTAGATTGGCTCATGCCTATAATTCCTGAATGTACTGTTCACAGGCAAGGTTTGTGTGTGTCTTTTCCTGACATGACACGAGAAAAAAAATGTTCATGAATGATAATTGCTTAGTGCTAGCAGTCACATAATTCCCTTTCAAAAGAGAACAGAGAAAAGAGCTGTTGCCAAGGTAAGCTTGGAGGCTGTGAAGACCCAGAGCTCTCTGTTATCTGAGGCTCCACCCACAGCTTGTCATTTCTTCCCAAAGCATCTGTCTGGCACCTGGGAAAGCTCCCTTCCTGAGCCTGACTTGGAGGCACCACCCAGCTGGGATTCACCTCCCCCATTCGCCACGACTATGTGAGCTTGGGATGCTCATAGTTCTCTGGAGGAAGCAACCAGATGTGTCACTGAAGGTTCTTGTCCTCAAGAAATAAGACATCTAGACACGTGAGTGACGTGGTAAGTCCAAGATCTAACATAATAAATGCCAAATTAGTGTGCAGACTGGTTATGCTCAACTTCGGTATCACATACCCAGAGGTTGTCATGGTCAATGGGGAGAAAGAAGTGGAGTTGGGGACATCATTGCTAGAATATTGCCTGCTCCCACAGCCTGTCTTATAACAAAAACAAGTGGCATTTGTATGGTGCTGAGAGTGCACAAGGCATTGGGTAAGGCATTGTACCTGCCTGACCACAATCCTCTGAGTCCATCAAATGATGATAGAGAGAGTGCCTACCTCTTAGTTTGTGAAAGGATTAGGAGAGATTATATATGATGCACTTAGTGCCTGGTGAAAGAGGCAGGAAATTGCATCATCTTGCTCAGTTGACAGATGAGGAAACCAATGTTGAGGGGTGCTAAGGAAATTCTAATAGGCTATAATAGTTACTGGTAAAACCTGCATTCTAACTTTGGTCTGACTCCAAAGGCCAGTGTCTTAACTTTTATGTTTTGCTGTTCTGTGGTAAATGGGCAAGTGTGTGTAGACCAAGGTGAGCTCTATCAGTGATGTTGAAATAGACCCCTGCTAAGAAGCACAGGAGAGGATGGTAGGATGAAGTTCTAAGAGAAGACTCCATGGAGGAAGAAAGATGTGGGAAAATGGTTAGGGTTGAGAAGGTAGAGAGGAAGGCAGTTTAGAAGGTGAAGAGGTCAGCCTGCTTTGGGACTGGAAGATGGTGGGTAGAGTGGTCTGGCTGGAGCTGATGATGAATGCGGGGAGCAGGGCATTAAGGAAATTAAACACACATTGCAATCTTGCTCTCCGCTGGCTACTGGGCACGTGCAGCAAAACCTCCTCCTCAGATACTGATTCTCCTTCTGGTCTTCTTCTCATCCGTTGAGGAAGCAACTTGATAATGCAGTTGTGTGCATATTCAATCCCCAAATCCAAGTGCATCAGGAGACCTTGGCAACGATCTGGATCAACCCAGCAGAGGATCTCCTCCCCAGGGGAGACATTTCCAGTGACAGGGAACTCACTGCTTCTCAAGGGAGCACAGTTCTTTGATGGAGAGCTTTCATGAGTAGAAAGCACTTCCTCATGGCATCTCTGCTTCTTGAGCCCCTTAGGTATTTGAAAACAGTTGTCCTGTGCTGAGTTTCTTCTTGTCCAGGCCAAGCGGCCCCAGTGCCCCCACGTTTTGTGTGTGTGTGTGTGTGTGTGTGTGTGTGTGTGTGTTTAACCCTGTGCCTATATCTTTGCTTTGATACAACTACCTCTAGCTTGCAACTTTATGGAAATCACATGGCTTTGGGGAAAAGGAAATGAGTTCACATTAGCAGCTCTCCTCACACATAGATCACCAGTTAAAAGGGCAGAAGGTCAGGAGAAAAGATGGGGAGACTACCACCTACACCATATGCCGAGTAGCTACAGTGAAACTGAAGTCAAAGGAAACCTTACCTGCAGTGTTCCAAGAATCTTAGCACAGCTATGAACTTTAATAACTTCAGAAGTCTATTTGCTAAAACCTTGCAAAACACACTCCTGAAAAATTCAATTATTTAAATTTCTATTATACTTATTTAGCTTAATAAACTTAAATATATATGTATGTATATATATGTCTGGGGGTGTATATATATATATATATATATAGAGAGAGAGAGAGAGAGAGAGAGAGAGAGAGAGATGGAGTCTCTCTCTGTCACCCAGGCTAGAGTACAATGGCTCGACCTCAGTTCACTGCAACCTCCGCCTCCCAGGTTCAGGCAATTCTCCTGCCTCAGCCTCCCAAATAGCTGGGATTACAGGCACCCACCACCACACCGGGCTGATTTTTGTATTTTTGGTAGAGACGGGGTTTCACTATGTTGGCCAGGCTGGTCTTGATCTCTTGACCTCAGGTGATCCACCCACCTCAGCCTCCCAAAGTGCTGGGATTACAGGTGTGAGTCACTGCACCTGGCCTATGTATTCCTTATTATATCACAATATGACAGCTGTATCATCCTATTCCCTTATAGTTTTTGTCATAAGCGTTGCTCTTAGAAAGTCTTTTCTTACACCAACACAAGGTAAGTATTTACCTGTATTTTCTTCTGCAGTCGAGTTGTAAGGTCCTCAGGTGCAGTTGATGCAGTTAATTATATTCCTTATTTCCAAAGACATTATTGATGGTTAATATTCTTAAGAGCCTCTCTACTTTAAAAAATCCCTTTTATCCATATTTCTTATTCTAGTCCCCCCCATACAACCAGTCAAATGTGTTAAATATGTATCTTTTTCATATGCATTTGTTTTTACTAAATATGTATTGTATAACGCTCACACATTTTAAGCGGCACAAGTGATATCGCGTTGTATGTCTCATTCCATTTCTTGTTTTACGCAGCACTGTGTTTTTAGGGTCCCTCCCTCCTTGATGCTCGTGTGCCTCGGGGCCATTGCTGATGACTTCTGCTCATCCCTCCACAGTGTGCACGCCCCACACTTCACCCAGCTGCCCTCCCAGGAATGGACACGCTACTCACCTCCAGTCTCCACCACCATAAACAACGAACGCTGCATTCACTTAGGGACCCGTGTGAGAGGAAACTGATGCCATCAACATGAAGGAAGTCCACAAAGATGAACATAGACAAAGGCAGTGGATGATAAAGAGCAAAACAATCTTTGTGGACCCTTAACTAACAAGAGACTGGTATCTAAAACATACAAGGAACTTTCTCAAATCAACAGAACTAAAGAAACTCCAATAGAAATTGGACAAAAAACATAAACTGGCATTTTCCAAAAACGCAGGGCCAGGCGTGGTGGCTCAAGCCTGTAATCTCAGCACTTTGGGAGGCTGAGGCAGGCAGATCACTTGAACCCAAGAGTTCAACACTAGCCTGGGAAACATGGTGAAACTCCATCTCTACGAGAAATATAAAAATTAGCCCAGTGTGATGACTCACACCTGTAGTCCCACCCACTTGGGAAGCTGAGGTGGGAGGATGGCTTGACCCTTGGGAGGCAGAGGTTGCCATGAACCGAGATCATGCCACTGCACTCCAACCTGGGTGACAGTGTGAGTCTCTATCTCAAAATAAAATAAAAGGAAAAGAAAGGAAATGGAAACCTCCGAAAATTAACAAGTATATAACAAGATGTTCGAATTCACTTGTAATCAGAGAAATGCATTTTAAAAGACTAATGAACTTATTAGAAGGCCGAAACCAGAAACCAGACAATCTCAGGTATTGGTGTGGATTTGGAGATGCGGAACCCTTCTCGCACTGACAATGGAAGGGTGAAGGGTGGCAGCCATTCAGATCGATCTGGCAGTGCTTGGTCAAATTAAGTGCCGACAATGCTCCTGTCTCAGAAACTCCACTCTTTTACCAATACTTTTATAGTTTGGGTTTTTATTTTTAACACATAAATATTTCATCCATCTGGGATTTATTTTGTTGTAGAGTGTAAGTATTTAGCAATATTTATTTTCTCCAAATGTTTGGCCAGCCGACCTAACACTTTTGAATACCACCACCTTTCCCCCACTGTTCTTCTATCATTCCCAACTTCTCATAGATTCCTGGGTCTGTTTCCAGGTGTTAGATGTCGAAGCAGGGTATCTCGGGGATGCTAAGCAGTGACCCACTTGGAGAATGTTTAATCCTTCCTGTATTTTGTGCTTTGATGTCAAGAGCCATGAACTAACTACAGATCCAGAGAAAAAACAGTCACAGAAACCAAGGGCTGTTTTCTTTGGTACTTACACATTCTTGCTGAATGGAACTTTGGTTTTAGACTGTTATTCTTAAATGAGCCCCTTCTCAGATTCTTTCCCTCCTTCCTGGTTGCCCAGCCTTCTGATAGCGTCTTCTTTGTCTCAAGAAATCAGACCTGTTGCTCTCTTCTCTCTCTCTTTCTCTCCCTTTCTCTCTCCTCCTCTTCCCTCTTTCTCTCTTCCTGCTCCTCCCACTCTCCTTCCCTCCTTTCCTTCCTCCTTTCCTTCCTTTCTTTCCTTTCCTTCCTTCCCCTACCTTCCTTCCCTCCCTCTCTTCTCTTTTTTCTTTTCTTTCTTCTTTCCTTCCCTCCCTTCCTTTCTTTTTCTTTCTTTCTTTTTTCTTTCTTTTTTTTCTCTCTCTCTCACTCTTTCTCTCTGTCTCCCTCCCTCCCCTTTTCTCCTTCCCTCTTCCCTTTCTCTCTCTGAGTGCCCAACTAATCCTGTTTCAAAAAGAAAGTTTAAAGTCTTGAACAGAGTTTGGAAATCAGAAAGCCTCTCTGGAGATTAGCAATTTCACTCAGCCCAAATTCCAAAAAAAGAAATCCTTCAGAATTGCAGTGCCTCTTTGTTTTATCATACCAGGCCTGGTGGCACTCAGGCGGGTCTTGGCTCCTTGGGCAGGCTCATTCTAACTACTAGAAGCAAGGCATCTGACCATAGAGGGTTAAAAGCCTGAGAAGCAGCAAAGACACCTGAAAACCACCTTCACATTAGGGAGAGCAAGTCACATCCGAGGCTGCAGGAAAGTGAGGCTGCAGGAAAGTGTGTCTGCTTGAAGAATGTCAGTCACTTTGGTTTTAAGAGACACAGCACTTAAAGGCTGTCAATCATTTTTTATGAGAGGAGACAAGAAACTTTTAACATATGAATTGCCAATATTTTCTACAGTAAATTAGAAAGGTTTTTTTTTTCTTTGTAAATGTGAAAAACTATTATCTCCCAGCTAAGGCCATATCTTTTCCATGAGATATTTGGAGTAGCATTTATTACCTGTCAGATTTTTTTTAAGTTTAAATAGATGCATTAAAGTGTAAAGAAAAAGATCTGATCTGATCCCTCTTGCCTGCAACGCTCTGTAGTCAATTTGGAAACTGACAATTTGCTAAAGTAAGAAGCTGTCCTGCTGGACAAAGCTGATGTCCAAATTGTGCTGTCTGCCACAGCAGCCACCAGATACATGGGGCCACTTAAATTTAATTAAAATCCAATAAAACATTCGTTGCAGTCACACTAGCTTCATTTCAAGTGTTCAATAGCCCCGTGTGGCTAAGTGGCTACTGTACTGAACAGCAGATACAGCACATTTCCGTGATCACAAAAGGTTCACTTGTACAATGCTATTTGACTCTCGCTACTCAAAGGATGGCCATGAGCCAGATACACGGGCATCTCCTGAGAGCAGCACTGGCTTCCTGGCATGTGACTCGGGCAGAGGTATAGATAGGGCTTTGCACTCAGGAACTGTTCGAGACTGTTGCCCAGGCTGGTCTCCAACTCTTGGGCTCAAGCGATCTGCCTGCCTTGGGCTCCCAAAGTGCTGGGATTACATATGCATTTTCATAAAATGATAGTTTATATTTTTTGCCCAATTTCTATTGGAGTTTCTGTATCTTT
Source organism: Cacajao melanocephalus (assembly GCA_963573385.1). Classification (NCBI taxonomy): domain Eukaryota; kingdom Metazoa; phylum Chordata; class Mammalia; order Primates; family Pitheciidae; genus Cacajao; species Cacajao melanocephalus. The sequence goes on along the minus strand of CAUYLG010056026.1, from coordinate 21,151 downwards.
CCTGTTGATTTGAGAAATCACTAAACACTTGCTTTAGTGCTTTGTTATCACCATCTTGGAACTGTTAATAATTTTTGAACAAGGAGTCTTGTATTTTGCACTGGGCTCCAAAAATTATGTAGTCAGTCCTGCTTGAGAGCTTGTTCCAAATGCAGAGGCTCAGGCCTCACCATCTACCTACTGAATCAAAATCTACACTTAACAAGACCCCCAGCTGAATTTTTGGGACATTAAACTTTGAAAACAAGACCCAGAAGAGTAGTCTTCAAACATTTTAAGTATATGGAACTCTTTCTTCAAATAATTATGCCTTTTAGTCAATGTATATAGTCATGGTTTGGCTGTGAATAATAACTGGTTGCTTTTGGATTTGGGGGTTTGTGTAGAAGAGCTTGAATGCCTCTAATCTGGAATCCCCTGGCTGGAGATAATTTATGATAATTTATGATAATTCTATACACATGGAGAACTGGGAAACCCCAGGTAAGCCAGCTGTCTTGGAATAAACAAACAAATCAGATCCATGATAATCATAGTATTACACAATCTTTGTATGTAATATTAGCCAACATATATTAGTGTATTCGAGAGCTCCCAGTTGGTGCTAAGCACTTCACTACATTGCCTCATTTAATCTTCACAACTCTATAAAAGAGGTTAGGATTGCATCTTACGCGAGAGTAGGTGGAGGCTCAGAGTAGCTAAGTAACTTACCCAAGCAGAGACAGCATTTAAACCCAGTATTGGGGTGGGATGAGTGAGGTACTTAATGTGGGTGTAAAATTGAAGAAGGCAGCAAAACATTTAGTAATTAAGATAAATAATATCTGAATTCAGTATTTGAAAAAAATCAAGATGAATGCAAGAGTACCCATGATGAACAAACTTTCATCATTTTAAGGAAAGAAGACGGGCTGCTGTCCTTGGCTTGTTTCATGACGCTGTATTATTGTGCAATGGGAATCAGCCTGTCCAGTGAGTGCACGGCTCCATGGCATCACACGGCCATGGAGTCCCCTGCCAGGCTGATGAGTGTTGGCACCAGTGCATGAATAGATTGGGCAACACAGGCTTTACATATAGTCATTGTTTTCTGGTTGTAGAGAGTCTATTAACTTTTTCCATTTTGTTCAAAATAGGGGTGGGGGTTTTGATAAGTGTATATAGTAGGCCACTTTTTCCTTTTGCCTCAGACTGCAATGTGAATTGTTGCTGCTCAGCTTTTTCAGATTCTAGAGACCGGGTCAAATACGTACTTCTGCCTATACCATTGATTCACCATCCTGGCTGCACATTACACTCACTGAGGGAGCCATGAAAACACCTCCATGTCTGGGACCCATCCCCAGAATCCACTTCCATTTGTCTTGGTGGTTCAGAATGGGGCCTGACATTGGGTTTGTTGTGAACCTCTCCAGTTCATTCCAATGTGTGGCCAAGGTTGACAATGACTTTGCTGTATTACACTGCCTTCCTGAAGACTCAAGGGAGGCTAGCACACAAAATGCAACTCTCTCTGAGCATAAGGTAAGGTGAGGTCAGCTGGAAAGCACATGTGCTTCCAGCTTAGAACAAGAATCGTAGCATTTTAGATCTAGGTGGTGCCTTAGGAGTCATAGAATGTGTGAGCTAAAAGAACCTGGAATTAGACTGCCAATTTCACTGATGAGAAAACAGAAACTCAGAAAGGTGACCCCAACTTGCCAGCAAGAGGCAGAGAGACAACAGGAGCAAAAGGCTCCTGACCTCAGCCTGAGCCCTTTTCGAGGAAACCATCAGAGGGGAAAAAAAAAAAAAACATGTTCGGCTCTCACCAAAAAGAAATGAAAGCAGACACTAGCGTCTGCAGCTCTCCCCAAACATAAGAATCACAGTAAAATCTGTCTGCTTAATTCAGTGTTTTCAAGGACACAAGAAGGGGAACATCACACACTGGGGCCTATTAGGGGGTGAGGGGCCAGGGGTGGGATAGCAGGGGTTGGGGGGACTGGGACGGATAGCATTAAGAGAAATACCTAACGTAGGTGACAAGGGGATGGATGCAGCAAACCACCATAGCACGTGTATACCTATGTAACAATCCTGCACGATCTGCACATGCACCCCAGAACTTAAAGTATAATTTAAAAAAAAAAAGAAAATTCAGTGTTTTGACATTTTCTTTTCTATAATAACCTGATCAATCCAAATCCCCATTTATAAAGTGACAATTTGCAGGCCACATGGTTTTTCTGACGCATACGATGTTTTCAAAAGTCGATCTAACATTTAAACATGGGGAGATTTTCCTTAAAATTTTACATAATGTATATGTTTCTACTGAATACCTGGAATACTTGGCAATATCCCTGACGGTAGAACCGGCCAGAGCTGAGTCATTCTGCCCATTGTAAACAGGTCCAAACCCTTCTATTTTTGTGACAGCCTCCACTACTTCCAATCCTCGTCATGACTCTAGGCTGTCTAAATGTCACCGAAAAATTTAAAATTGAAGTCGACATCTCAGAAATGCCAGAATCCTCCACCCAGTCTGTTTCACGCATTCACGTTAACTCTTTGGCCCAGGTGGCATTTGAGTTTGCAACCCCTGATTTTGTCATGATAAGTCTACAATGCACCGGACACTGGGGCAGAAAGAGCACCCCAGGCTGCGTGGTGAGGCTATTTTTCTGCAGTGGAGACCTGCAAGTCCCTTTACGAAGACTCACGAGGGCAGGACCTTCTATTCCTAGGCTCCCTACCATATCGCTTGCTTTTCAGTCCTATTTATAAACCCCAAACTATTTGACTTTTTTTTTTTTTCAAAATCTTTGTTCTATGTCATCAAAGTTTTTCTTCCTGCCTGATTTGTTTGTACTCTTCGTCTATCCCGGAATGCCCCCCCCAACCCCCACCCCGCCCACCTCTTTTTATCTGAAGTCCAATCATCCTTCCAGGTTCAGCTTCCTGGATTACTCTGATCCATGCAGGTCTCTCCATTCTAGGAAACTCTTCTGACCTCAAGTCAATAGTGAAACTGTATGTTCCTTTGATTTCCCCAGGTCAGAGGATAAGCGCCTTAGATTTGCCTGTGTATAATTCCTTTGAATCCTCCCTAACACCCGGGACCGGGCTGGGTACCCAGACCGTGGTGTGACTCAGGGTCTCTGCTTTCCTCCAGCCCGTCGAAACAAGCGATGCAGCTCCCACGACCAGCCACGAGAGGTCTCTCATCCACACACATCTCGCCCTGCCCAGGTTCCGTGCTGCACGTAGATTACTGGAGCCTCTGGAAGTAGGGCAGGCTAATTTATTTCCTCTCTAACAGAGCCTCGGGCCATCAGAGCCTCTGATGTCAGGGTCCCTGCCGTGCAAGCTGCAGAATGAAAACACTGCAAATAAGAAAGGTCACTGCATCCGCTCTGCACATTTACTTCTCACCTGAAATCCCTGCCTCACTAGCAACATCCCAGATCAGGCTCGGAAGATTTTCCCAACTCAATATTCCAGCAGGAGGGAGAAGAAATCTGTGACTATTGCTTGTATTATGTGTGTGCTTTTACAGATTACGGCATCAGGTCCGTGATCCAGCAATGTGCCAAGAAAGGTTTCCATGCACTTTCCTCTGCTCCCATCCCTGGGGAGTTTCTGGTTAGAACACTGATGCTCCGACTCTGTTCTGCTTTTGCTACTGCTGTTTCCCACTAATAACAACACTGACCTTTTAAAACAGCCCTTCTCAAACGAGCCAGCCTCAAAGTAGAGGTAGTGGCCAGGTGTTATTTCAGAGATTGGATGAATCCAAAGCAGCAATACGAAGGGAGCACACTAAGTCCACAAATAGGACAGATGCCGCAGAAAGGTAAGAGAGCAAAAAATACAGGTAGGTACGTAAGGTAATACCAACCACGTGTGCCCAAGTACCCAGCATGATCTCACGTTGGCACAGAAGACTAGAATGCCAACATTGGTTGAGTCAGAGTGATTGTAAAGGTTTAGAAAGGAAATGTGTCAGTCAGAGAGATTCAAATGGGTATCCAGAGACTGGGAAGGAAGGCAGCATAGAGCTCTGCTTGGAAGCCCTGGACTCCAAAGCCCTACGCACAGGCTTTCTGGGCTGGCTAACATGTTTCAAGACTGTCTCTAAGGAGCATTCAGACCCACTGGCAAACCTTAAAGGAAAGTCAAATTTGCCCATTGATTTCACTCATCACTTGCACTGCGATCAAAAGGATGTATTTATCAGTAGAGGCAGCATAGCATCTGTGGAGCCAGACTCCCAAAGTGAGAATCAGAGTTCTGACATTTACTAGCCATGGCTTAAACTCTCCAACCCTCAGTTTACTCATCTGTTAAAATGAGACCAGTAGGCCAGGCATTAGATACACCTGTAATCCCAGCACTTTGAGAGGCCGAGGTGGGCAGATCACAAAGTCAAGAGATAGAGACCATCCTGGCCAACCTGGTGAAACCCCATCTCTATTAAAATACAAAAATTAGCTGGGCATGGTGGCACGCGCCTGGAGTCCCAGCTACTCAGAAGGCTGAGGCAGGAGAATTGCTTGAACTTTGGAGGCGGAGGCTGCAGTGAGCTGAGATCACGCCAGTGCAATCCAGACTTGTGACATGGTTAGACTCAATATAAAAAAAAAAAAAAAAAAAAAAGAAAGAAAAAGAAAAGAAAGAAAATGAGACTAATAACGGTATCTAAGTACCTAAGCACAGGGTTACTATGAGGATTAAAGTGCTTGGAACAGTGCTTGATGCATAGCAAACACGTATGTAAGCTGTTATCACTAATATTATTATTAATTTTGTTATTTATTCTGCACAAAACACACAATGAAGCCTCTATTTTCCAGACCTGGCTGTGTGTGGAATAAAGAACACCAAGGAACTTTGTCAGAAATAGTGTCAATTTCATACCTAAGCAATGACAATGTCACTTTCAGTTCAACAAGGCTCTCCTTTCCTATAGAGCAAAGGTGATAATTGTCATAGAGATACTTATTTCACTTTATCCTCCCACTCTTTAAAACAAGTCTAAAAAAATGGGTGAAAAGATATTCAACTATTCAGAATTCAAGAAATAGTTTCTGAGAGCCTGCTATGTGTCAAGCATTGTTTCAGGTGCTGGGATGTAGCAGCAAGGCAAATCCTCAGTCCTGCCCAAACGAGGGTTACTTTCTGGTACGTGGGTACAGGCCAAAAAGGAGTAGGGAAGCAGATGAGGTAGTGCAGATAGTGTTGGATGCAATAAAGGAAATTAGCAGAGTGAGTTGGAGGCCCACCTTGTTAATCTTACTGAAGGTGGGATGATCAAGCAAAACGTCTGAAAAATGATGTGTGAGCTAAATCTGGAAGATGACAAGAACTAGACATCCAGCCAGCCAGCGGACAGGTACGGAAAGTGGTAGAGTCCCTGGGGTGAGAATAAACTTGGGCAATTCAGGAAGAGAAAGAAGGCCTAGGGACAGAGTATAAAGAAAAAGGGGTGCCCATGGAATACTATACGGCTGTAAAAAAGGATGAGTTCATGTCCTTTGCAGGGACATGGATAAAGCTGGAAACCATCATTCTCAGCAAACTGACACAGGAACAGAAAACCAAACACCGCATGTTCTCACTCATAAGTGGGAGGTGAATAATGAAAACACATGGACACAGGGAGGGGAACATCACGCACTGGGGCCGGTTGGGGGGTGGGGGGCGAGGGGAGGGATAGCAGGAGGTGGGGAGATAGGGGAGGAATATCATTAGGAGAAATACCTAATCTAGATGACGGGGTGATGGGTGCAGCAAACCACCATGACACATGTATACCTATGTAACAAACCTGCACGTTCTGCACATGTACCCCAGAATTGAAAGTATAATTAAAAAAAAAAAAGAAAAGAAAGAAAAAGAAAAATGGGTGTCTTCATCCTGTAGTATTCTGCTATAACAGAATACAACAGACTGGGTAATTCATAAAGAACTAAAATTCATTTCTTACAGTTCTGGAGGCTGGAAAGTCCAAGATGAAGGCAGCAGCAGGTTCGGTGTCTGCTGAGAGCCTGTCTCTGCTTCCAGGATGGTTCCTTGAACACTGAATCCTTCCGGGAGGAGGAACACTGTTCTTCATGTGGTTGAAGAGCAGAAGAGAGCAAACCCATATGCCCTTTTTATAACAGCATTCATCCATTTGTGAGGGCAGAGCCCTCATGACCTCAACACCTCCCATTAGGTCCCACCTCCTAACAATATTGTACCAGGTATTAAGCTTCCAACACATAAATTTGGAGGGGCACATTCCAACCATAGCAAAAGTAGAATGGTATAGCATGAGTTTGGAGAATGAGGCAGTGGCCATATCACGTGGGGCCTTGTTCACTGGGGTAAGGTGTATAGATCTCATCCTTTTGAGTAGCTATTGGCCAGGATCAAGCAGAGTAGAGACATGATCCAATTTGTTTTAAAATGTGGGAGAAAGACTGGAAGCAGTGAAACTATCTAAGAAATGAGAGATGACAATGGCTTGAACCAAGGCGGATGCGGTGGAAACAGAGTGAAGTGGATGGATTTCAGATCAACTTTCAAGTTAAAACACAGAATTGCTGATAGTCTAACAGTGGAGGTGGTAGGAAAGGAAGAAATTAATGGTGATTTTGCAGGTTTTTTACATGAGTGGGTGGTGGTGGCATTTACTAAGAAGCAGAAGAAAATGAAAGAAGTAGACTGGGCTAGGGAAAGAAGGGTTTCGTTTTGCACATGATATATTTAATATGAATAGTAGACATCCAAATGGAAATATCACACAGGCACGAATCTATACAAATTTGAAGTTCAGGAGAGAGGCTGGGCCTAAACACGCAAACCTGATCATCATCAGCAAATACAGATCTAGAGCCAAACACCCGACTGAGATTATCCCAGCAAGAAGGTGTTCTGGATACATTATGTAGCTGTTTACCTGGGATGGAGAGTATGATTGAGCCCATTGATAAGGAAATGTCACAAGAGTTTTCCACTAGAATCAATTTCTCACTCCTAGCTCAGATGTGCAGGCCCAGGGATGACAACATACTGAAGATGAGAGAGACAGAGAAGGGGATGGTCTCTCTTTTTTTTCATCCCTTCTTTCAAGTTTTTTATTCGTCAGCAAAGTTTTTACTCAGTGCCAAATACACACTAATCAAACTGCTTCCCTAGTTCACACTGTGAGCATAGCACTGGACAGAAAGTATGGCAGGGCAGGTAAGAGAGAGAAACATGATTCCTTCCTGTCTGGAATTCAACCACACAGAAAGAAAGGAAATGACTGAGAGTCAAATAATCCAAGTAAGGCATTCTATGAGTTCAGTACAGGAAAGAGAAACCACACTGTTTTGTTTGGGGAAAGATTGTTCTAGTAAACTAAGTGTAGAAGAAATTGCGGAGGGCTGAAGGGTCTGCTCTCCACTGATCCTTGGAGACCATCTCCTAGAACATGACAGAACTGACCACCAAGGAAACTAGTGCCTTTGAAGCCACCACCAAATGGGTCAAGTTCAAGAACTCATGCTGACAGCTGCCATTCAGACATCAGGAGGCTGCCAGCGCTGTGTTGCCATGGAAATTGCCTTGGGGCACTCATCAGATTACAGAATGGGCCCTGGAACACTGAGACCACTCATGCCTCACCACCGTCCCACCCCGATTCCCCATTCACAGACACGCACTCACCCTCAGCACTCAGGAGAAGGGACGTGGAATATTGCTGCAGAAATATTTTGTATCTCTACAACCCCATTTTTGCCACTTGAAAACAGCCGAGGGTAAAGGAAGATAATCTCCACTTCAATTTAACCTTACAAATCCAGCACACCTTCAGCTAATTCTTAGAACCTAGTTCCTGGCCAGAATCAGAGCTACAACAGGACCTGAGACATAGTTTTCAGCTTTCTAGCCTCCAACTTTCAGTGAAGTACCCTAGAAGTGGTTTTTGAACTTGGGGTGATTTTGCTCCCCACCCCCAGAGACATTTGGCAATGTCTGGAGACGTTTTTAGTTAACACGCCTCGGGGTCTGTGCTATTGGCATCTGGCAAGTGGAGGCCAAGAATGCTGCTGAACATCCTACGACACACAAGACAGCCCCACAACAAAAGATTATCTGGCCCCAGATGTCAATGGTGCTGAGGTTGAGAAATCTCGCTATAGAAAGAGTGAATTAGAGATTAACTAAGCCAATCCACTGTGCCTAACAATGGCTAAGAGTTCAGATTAGTTACGTAAATAATATGTCTCAGGAATAATTTTTGTTTTGTTTCTGGGATGGAGTTTCACTCTTGTTGCCCAGGCTAGAGTACAACGGCGCGATCTTGGCTCACTGCAACCTCTGCCTCCTAGGATCAAGGGATCCTCGTGCCTCAGCCTCCCGAGTAGCTGGGATTACAGGCATGCACTGCCACGCCCAGCTAATTTTGTATTTTAAGTGGAGATGGGGTTTCACCATGTTGGTCAGGCTGGTCTCGAACTCATGACCACAGGTGATCTGCCTGCCTTTGCCTCCCAAAGTCCTGGGATTACAGGTGTGAGCCACTGTGCCTGGCTGTTCTGTTTTTTGAAAGTCAGTTGGGCTGGAGTTAGAGTAGATAATTTTTAATGAATGACATGAGACTGGAATTGTCTTCTAAAGAATACGAAGGACTGTACATGCTGAGATCATAAGGAAGATGGCAGGAGCAAGGAAGGAGAAATAGCCCATGCACAGCCTCTCCCGTAATTAACATCCGCACTAGAATGGTACCTGTATCACCATCCATGAACCTACATTGGCACATCATTTTCACATAGAGTTGGCAGTTTATATTACGATTCACGCTTGTTAGCATACATTCTACAGGTTTGGATGTATAAGCGTATGACATGTATCCACTATGATAATATCTTAAAGAGCACTTTCCCTGCCCTGAAAATCCTCTGTGCTCTGCCCATTCACCCTTCCTTCTCTCTTGACTCCTGGCAACCACTGATCTTTTATACTGTCTAGATAGCTTTGCCTTTTCCATAATGTCATATAGATGGAATCATACGGTATGTGACCCACTAGTGGACTTTTAAAATCCCTAACTGTCTTTCTTCCAACATCAAATCTGCAAACATTTTAGGGAAGGGATTGTGATTTCTTATGTGTCCAAAAAGTATTCAGTAAACATTTATGGAATGTGTGAATACATTACTAGTAATGATATTTCAAAATCCCAAAAATCAGAAGTGGGCAATACTTTGGGAAAGAAGGGTCCTCTCTGAAACATGGGTTTATAATTAAAATCGAATGGGAAAATAAAGCAGCAGCTAAAGCAGTCTGGATCCAGTATTGAGGAGCTGGGTGACTCTTTTCCAACAGTCTTGGGCTGTCTACAAGACTATGACACAGTGACAAACTTTTAGAGACAGGGTCACATATAGCAACGGCTTTCTGAGTAGTAACTGCACTTGGAAATCACATAATAATTATGGCTTATAAAATATCTCCATGATTTTTGGTGACATTGTTTATTCATCTTAAGTTACCAGGAAGGAGCAGGAACTAGGGAAAGAAGAATCATTCTCATCTTTACAAGAAAATAAGGAATTATTTCAAAGTACTTCAAAATTTCCCATACCATGATTATAAGATACATGTACTATTCTTTTCCCTGGAAGAATCGCCTGATTTCTGTAACATTCTTTAACAAAATTGTTTTGCCAACTGTATACTCAGTACAAGGATAAATGTATGTTTTATTTTTAGAGGTGTTTATCAGAATCTTGAAAGAGCTAAATATGTCTTCGGTTAGTCAAAGACATTTTGATTTGGTGATGTAAACACAACAAACTAGAAAAGGCCTTTAATGTTGAAATTATGGGAGATCAAATATTTAATGTTCAACAGTGAAACAGCAGAGCAATTAATTTGCCAGAAATTTTTACAGAGGATAACTAACCTCCAAGCACCCATCATTCATGTCTAAAAAAAATGCACCTATTATTTCAAGTGTCGATCAGCTCAGCCAACACTAATTATGGGATTTAGTACATGTACATAAAGATGGGATGTGCAAAACTGCCAACCATTTTCTACCCACAGAATTGAAAATTGCAGAAAATCAATTACAATATTTCAAAGAAAATAGAATTCATTTTTTTTGTTTATACCTGAACAAATGTTTCTGACTTCGCCTTAGATGAATTCTGGTGCATATGTGTTTTGTTTATTTATTTTAGAGAAAGTAAGTAGTAGATGGATAGGGCCTGTTTTGTCCTATTTCATTCTATAAAAACAAAGAGGATTGTGGCAGTTTTGGAGAGGGCAGGAAGACAGAGAACTGCTTAGCAAATAATTAAAGGATAAAGCCATTGCCCTTCCTGAAGGCAATAAAAATTTAATAAAACATTGAGAAGTTGAAAAATGATTATTCTCATTTTGTATTTCTCAATTCCTACCATAAAATCTGTACAGACAGACATTCTGCAGAATGTCTGTCTAATGGAAAAATGAGAAGGGAGTGAAGCTTTGAGGAGGCAGGAAAAGGAGGAGGGCGTTGCAGACAAGGGTAATTGGGTGGGCAGGAGAGTTTGGCCTTTATCTATCCTCAGGCCTCTCTTCTGTTTGTAACCTCTCCCATCCCCTCTCCCCCTCCCTCCCTGCTTCTCTCCCTACTCCCCTTCCCTCTCTTTCCTCCCCTTTACCTATCTCCCTGCCTCTTTTTGTATTTTCCCTCTTCTTTCTCTTTCTCTCACCCAACCTCTTTTTCTTCTGCACCTTGCTACGCAAGGATATGAAGCATGTTTATATTTTTGTATTTATTAATCAATGTTGTGTATTTTTTACTCAAAATTTTAAAGTGAATGAAACATCATGTGTACGTTCCACCCTGATCTTTTCCTATCCTCCCCACCTTGCCACTGCTCCTCCAACACCACCCCTCCCAAAGAAAAAAAACTTGGTTATTGGTTGCTTTTTATTTACTTTGTAGTTTTCTATGCTAGGTTAGTGATTCTTAACAGAAAAAAAAAAATTTCTAGTCCTGCTCAAGAAACACTGAGGAAGAAAATGAAAATGTCAGAGAAATTTTGAACGGTCTGCCTTTCTTTGCTATTTGATGTATTTGTTTATTCCCTGCTTTATGCTAGAAATTATTAAGGATACCTTACAAAAATATAAATAATTTAGAAAGATAAAAAATTCACTGGTCAGAAAATGAGTAAAGAAAATATAAAGATAGAAAGTTTGAAAGATTCAGGAACAAATCATATCTTAGACTTGCTGGAATCAGCTCCTCTTCTCATTTTGACTGACCAGATCTATTCTAAGAGATTGTTTTAGCAAAATATATTTTGCAGAGGTAGGAGGGGGACACAATTTTCTTTGGAGAAAAGCTGGTCTGGATTTCTATCAGGTTTTCTATTTAGTTGTCATATCATGGCAATTTGCTAAGCACAATCATCTAATCTCTGCTGGGAGAAGTCTCCTCAAGCACCAAAAAGGAAGAATGAGGGTCATGAAGGGATGATGTTGAGGGTCTAAACCAGAGGCGGATGAGAACTTGCCCGTTCTCATGACTGGAGAGCGCTTGCGAGACGCACGTTATGTTCTGGAAGACAATTCAGCACATGCATGGATTTATTTTCCTATTTTTTTCATGTATCTAAATCAAGATTTCTCAACCTCAACCCTATTGACGTTTTGTCATATTGACATTTTGTGTGTGTGTGAGAGACGTCTTGTGCATCGTAGGATGCTGGGAAGCACCCTGGCCTCAACCCAGTAGAGGCCGAGCAAAAATGTCTTCGGACACTGCCAAATGTCCCCTGGGTGGCAAAATTACCCTTGTTGAGAACTACTGATCTAAATTCATTCATTCAATCTAGGGGTTCTGGTGAACTGAAGAGAGATGTGTTCTCCCTTCAAGGGCCTTGAAGTCTTTATTTGGAAAATTAAATGCAATTATTTGGACAGTAAATGAATGAAGGAAAGAAAGAATGAATGAATCATCAAATCTGGAAAACCTCAGTTTTCTCCTCTGAAAAATAGAGACCCTCTAAAAAAAGATTTATTGAGTCCTTACTTGGTGACAGGCATCATGTTTGGTACCTGTTTCTTTAGGTTGCTGTGAGGACCAAGTGAGATGATGCATGAAAAATGTTCAGTGCAGTTTATGACACATTGTAAGTGTTCAGTAAATGTTTACCCTTATGAATGTTTGTTATTATTATCGTTGTTATTATCAGCATATATTTAAAGCTATATTGTTTTCAAAGGTATTTTTAAGTGCCACCTCTCTTAATAGCCATAATGACTTAGTGAGTTGTTACTGTTTTTCTTTTCACTGATGGAGAAGCTGAGGCTCAGAGAAGTGATGTATCCAATCAGTGCTGGTAAATGGAAGGTCCAACATTGAATGGCGCTAAATCCGACTGTTTCCACCTCCTCCAAATTGTCTTCTAAAAAGACAAGAACTGGCAGGAGAAATGCCACAGAGTGGGAAATCCATGATGGGTATGGTTGGGATCAGCTGTGGACATCTGCTTGTATTTCTTTTCCAGACACTCTAGACTATTATGTTATACTACTAGAAAATGAAAATCCCCACCCAATTTGGCATGTTTGTGTTTTTTCTAAAACAATCTGATGCTTATACAAACCTACACATCCAATCCTAACCTCAGTTCAAAGAGCCTTTGTTAGCAGAGGTGCTATTCTTTAAAAGCCATTTATACTTCATGTGCACTGTATACCTGTCTGGGTGCAATTCAGAGTGAAGGATTCTTCTCTTTCTTCATAAGCACTCAGTCTTTTCCAAGAAAACCTTTGGCTCATTACAACTATGTCATGTATCAGATCTACAATTCCCTATTCAGGTATTGTGATGTGTGCTTGTGCTAGTTTCTACACAAGAGGAAGGTATTTATTAGGCCATGCTGCCAACAAATCCTTGTAATATATGACTTCACTAAAATGCAGTTGATCATGTGAGATCCTTGTCTGCCAAAACTTAGTCCTCAAGATTGAGAGTTACAAGGGACATCTGACAAAGAAGGCAAAAGATGCTGTTTGAAAGTTGAAGAATAGAAATGACAATGTAAGGATATTGTTATTGTCCCATGAAATTGTGACAGACATAATAATTGCTCTGAATATCAAAGTTGAATTTGGAAAAATATTGACATTTACCACCTGAGAATCAACAGTGTCATTTCACCCCTACACAGTCAGCTGTTCCTCCCAGGCCTTCCCACTTTATTACCACCACTTTGCCTCCTTCACTTACACATACAGACCAAGAACACATTTACAGCTTATAAATATTTCAACAGTGTGGTTTTAGAAGGTGCATTAAATTTATGCTAGATGTTGTGCTTCTAACTTGGATAATGTTACATGATGGTATAAAGATCTCCAAAGAGCTATTCCTATTAATAAGTAGGCAGATGAAATATAAGAGTCAGACATCATTCCTCATTCTCAAAAAAGGAATTCTATTACAATGATAGAACTTCTTCTAGGAGAGTACCAGGACCTCTTCCGCCTAGAAGAAAAATGTATTTTCCTTTTTAAAAGAATTATGAGAAAGAAAAAGCTAGAAGGGAAAATTAAAATTAAATGTACATTTTGGGAAGCAAATAAGTTAAAATATCATGCAAAGCCTTTAATTCAGAAAACCTGGGAGGAGTTCCTTGTTAATTTAAAATTCACTAGATAATAAAACCCTATGCATGAATTACAAATATTGTATCATAATTTATACTATACATACACATAGATTATACGTCTAGCAACCACTTATTGGGTGCTTCAGAACACAATCTTAAAGCTATATGTGTCCTGTCCAAGAACTTAAAACAAAAACAAAAACAAAACATTGTTCCTGGACTCTAAGTGGCTAGGAAATTACAAGATTTCCTTGTTCTCTATTATCATGCAAAAGCTTAAGCATATGCATATATGGAAATAAGTCACTGAAGGTTTCTAGAACAAATACTCTCCACTGGTGACTCTGCCCACATATTACCATAATTCGGGCTTCCTAGAAGAGGCTGCCTTTTTAATTGTTACTCATGAACATTTAAGATGAATTGTACAGACTTCCTTTTCATAAAGGCAAAACTATATCTGGACAATTTCAGTCTTAAAAGATCTTCTCAGATGTTTTCAGCTGTCCCATCACAGAGAACAATATCATATATTCAAGGGTATGGTTGATGTAACTTAAAAAGCTGTAAGAAGCAGCTTTGGGGAATTCATTTAACCTGTCTGAGCTTCAGATTTCTCACCTATATAATGTCAGTGGTAATAATTGATAGTGTTTATTGAATATTTACTATATTCCAGGCACTATATTTTGTGCTTTACCTTCATTATCTCACTTTACACTTCTAACAACCCTTTAATGTCGGTTTTATTATTACTCCATTTCCCAGATACAAAACTGAGGCTTGGAGATTAAGCAAATTACTGAAAAACACACAACCAAGGAGGGGTCTAGTAGGAATTCAAAACCAGGTACAACTCACTCCAGAGCATAAACTCGTAACCATTGTCTGTTAAGTTAAATACCCTTAAAATATTTAGCAGAGTATCTGGCAAGACAGCAATAAAGGGTATCAATAGACTTTAAAATGAAATATCTGCCTGAAGGTATCTTTGTTTATGACAGAGATTCTAAACTTTAGTCTATATTCGAATCACAAGGGTGATCTTAAAAAAACAAAACAACAAAACCCCAAAATTTTGTTCTAATACCATCCCATAAAATTGAATTCATATCTCTGGGGCTGAGACCTAAATACTGTTTTGTTTTGAATTTTTAAAGCTTTCAAAGTTCTGATTTCCAGTAAGATGGAAAAACATATTCCACCCACTCAATGAAGTTAAACACTTGAACAGAATGCATGGAGCAGTTATTTGAGGGCTCTGAAAAGTAAAAAGTAAATGAATTGGGTAAGACCAGATTCTAAGTACCATGAAACCATCAATGAATTTACCTTTGTTTTGTTGTAACTGTTATTGTTTGGCCTGGGCTCAGGTATCTTGAAACCCAGAAGTGGCCACTGTTATGGACAGAAAGAGCTTCAGAAAAATCCCCTCTAGTTCAAGCACAAGAAGAAAAGGGGTCTCAACATATAGAGACGGTGTTTTTATTTCTTTATTTTTCTATTCTCTTGCTCCCCAGGTCCCAATGGCCTATAGGCATCTGAAACTCTGAAGGAATGGACCTTCCTCTCAGACGGATGGAACTAGAATTTCAAGAGAGCAAGGGGGAACCCCTGCTGTCATCTCTCTCTGTTCTCCCACTGCTTGGTTCTGGATATGGGATATGCAGGAATTACATGGCAGAATGGGCAAATAGAAAGCCCAGCTTTCTACTAGAGGATTAAAAAAGAGTAGTCTCAGAGAACTGGAATGTATCATGGAGATAGCAGAGAGGGAAAAGCTCAGGAAAGTAAACTCATAAAAGTATTTCTGAACTCCTAGTCTTAGGAGCTGTACAAATACATACTTGACCTCAATCACATCATAAACTTTGAGAATTGAACTAAAGAATAGATTACTGGCCAGGTCTCAGAATGGCCACTGGATGGTCCAAACATGGGACTGATCTGAATACCACTACAAAGCTTTGAAAATGGAATAGATATCGAAACTACAGAAGTCTGTTTGAAACTTGTGGCCTCAATCCAAACATGCTGTTCATCTGGTAAAATAAAAACTTCACAATTCTTCATAGATTTGAATAAGACCCAGCATCTTAAAACATAATCCAAAATGTCCATGATAAAATAAAAAATTACTCAGCAAATGAAGAGCCAGTAAAATCTCAAATTGCATGGAAAACACAGTCAACAAATGCCAATGCTGAGAAGATAAAGATGTTGAAATTATCTGACAAAGACTTTACAAAAGCTATGATAAACATGCTCTAAGAAGTAAGAGTAAATATTTTTGAAATGAGTGGAAAGATAGAAAGTCTCATAAAAACTAAAATTATAAAGAACTACATAAAAATGTTAGAGCCGAAAAGTAGAATAACAAAGAAAAACTCATTAGATGAGCTCAATATAATAGAAATGGCAAAGGCAAGAGTTAGTAAATTGAAGATAGACCAATAGACATTATCCAACCTGAGCAACTGAGAGAAAAGAATACTGAAAAGAAAATGGCTAGAGCCTCAGGGACCTGTGTGACAATCACAAAATGTCTAATATATATATATCAGTGGAGTTTCAGGAGTAAAAGAGAAAATGAAGTGCATTTTTCAAAAAATGTTTGAAAATAAATGGCTGAAAAGTTTAATGAAGGACATAAACCTGCATATTCAAGAAGCTAAGGAAACTCCAAACAGAAAAAACAACCCCCCCCAACAAAGAACCCAAGCCCAGATACATCATAATCAAACTGCTGATAACTAAAGACAAAGCATTAAAAACAGCCAAAGAAAAAAAATGGCACATTACTAATGTTTCAGCTGACTGTAGATCCGTCGTAGGAAACCATGAAGGCAGAACATAGCGGTGTGACATATTTAAAATGACTATAAATTTCTCATGAAAAACTATGAAGCCAGAAAGAAGTGGCATTACCATTTTTAAGTGCTGAAAGTAAAGGAATATTAACCTACAACTCTATATTCGGGAAAATATGCATGACAAATGAAGGAGAAATAAAGGTATTCTCAGAAGGAAAACTAGGAGAATTCTTAACTAGCAGACCTCCTCAAGAAGTACTTCTAAACATTTCTTCTCAACAGAAGGTAAGTGATAATAGAACAAAATTTAGAATATTAGGAATGATAAAATATGTACAGAAATGTTAGATATGAAATATAGACTTTTTTTCTCTTGAGTTCTTTAAAATATATTGGATGATTGAAATTAAAAATTATATCTGATTAGGTTTTCAAAATATAGAGATACGATGCTTTAGATAGCTACAACATTAATGGGAGAGGGAGGGTAAAGGATTTTTTTTTTCAAGACAGAGTCTCACTTTGTCACCCAGGGTGGGGAGCAGTGGCATGATCTTGGCTCACCATAACCTCTGCCTCCCAGGTTCAAGCAATTCTCCTGCCTCAGCCTCTCAAGTATCTGGGATTACAGGTGTCTACCACCATGCCCAGCTAATTTTTACACTTTTAGTAGAGACAGGGTTTCACCATGTTGGCCAGGCTGGTCTTAAACTTCTGACCTCAAGTGATCCACCTGCCTCAGCCTCCCAAAGTTCTGAGATTACAGGCGTGATCCCAGACTGGCTGGGCTGGCAAAGGATTCTAATAGTGATAAGATTTCTCCATTCCACTTAAAGTAATAAAATATTGATCCCTAGTCAACTGTAAAAAATCTACGTATGTTTATTGCATTCTCTAGAGCAATCACTAAAAAGACTATACAAAGAGATATAGCCAAACATAAAATAAGAAATCACAATGAAATACTAAAACATGTTTAAATAATCCTGAAGAAGGCAGAGAAGGGGGAGCAGAAGGAGGAAAACAGAGAAATGAAACAGAAAACAAATAATAAAATGTGGACCTAAATTCAAGTACGTCAATAGTTATCTTAAATGCAAATGGTCTAAATATGCCAATTAAAAGACAGAGACTGTTACCTTAAAAAGCAGAACATCATGACTGAACTATATGATGTCTGCAAGAAACTCATTTCAAATATAATAAGAAAATCAACGAGGGGGAGATAGAGAAAAGGCATCAGAGTAAAATTGGAAATAGAAAAAAAAAAAGAGACTGTTTGGAATATCTTAGGCAAATATCACCTACATTTTTTTTTTCATATATCTGGGTTATAAAAATAAAAAGCCACTAGTACTTTCATTAGAGAATTTTTTTTAATATAAAACTGAAGACATCTTTCAAAAATCACTTCTATTTGTTTCTCTAAAACTTAATTGACCTCAGGCAAGTCATTTCTCCTTTCTGAACCTCCTTTCTCTCATCTATAAAGTGAGGGGGAGGGACGGTCCCCATTCACCCCACTCTTCTTCCAACATGATTAATCTTTATCTAAGGTTTCTTCCAGCTCTGTGATTTTTTTTTTCCTATGCTTCTATCTTTCCGCTATTTTTTTTTCCTGTTGTTTTCAAATCATTCTGTATTGGAGCCAAATTATCTTTCCATCGTTCTATTTAACTTGCAAAGAAAGTATTAAAGATAAAACAGGTGGGAACCTGACTCACTGTCACTCAATCAAAGGCTGTGGTCTGGAAATCCCTCAGACACACACATCTTGAAACAAAAGCAGAAGCCAATATGGAAAAAACAAAAGTAGAACAAGTTCCAACTGAACATCTTGCTTTATTTTCTCCAGTCAGGTAGACACAGGTTTAGGCAATATACATAGCCGAATATTATTTATGTGTATTGAAAACATGATACACTGCATTTGGAAAGTTATCTGTTACACGCAAAACCTAACAAATTGTTCAGTCTTTAATAATGTGAGAAGAAATAGAATAAATTAAAAGCTAACCACATTTTTCTCAGCCTCCTGATGTGTGTTGTCCAAACAGCTTGAACAATTGCAAAATATTATTCAGGTAATTTCCAGGCATTCTGTTGTTACCATTTTAACTTGAGAAAAGTTCAATGAACACTTACTGCATCATTCTAGCTCTAGACCCTTTGGAAGACATAAAGATGTAAAAGATATGGTCTCTGTTTGCCAGATACTGTGAAAACTTCTTACTGGACTTGCTGTAAATTCCAGGAAGGCAGAAAATGTAGATGTTTTGCTTATCACCATTAAACCAGTGCCTGGCATTGTGTTGTATGGGTGTGGTCCAGATTAGTTATTGAAAGATATGAGAAACTGATTACAGAGCTAATCTTATTTAGGTCCTTACTGAGAGGATGGAGCTCCATACAAAAATGGAATTATATGTATATACATTATATATACACACACACATTTATACATACACACATAGTTTGTTAATTTGTTATATGTGTGCATATAGGAAACAAGCAGATTTTTATTTATTTTTAACTTATGTAAACCCCAAAACACAATATGATTGATGAACATC
This sequence comes from Cacajao melanocephalus, assembly GCA_963573385.1. Lineage (NCBI taxonomy): Eukaryota > Metazoa > Chordata > Mammalia > Primates > Pitheciidae > Cacajao > Cacajao melanocephalus. The sequence continues at coordinate 2,128 of CAUYLG010056026.1, read as the reverse complement.
TTCAGGTTCACAGCTGGTTTTCTGAGAGTCCAGTTGAGTGGCACTTCTAATACTTGAATGCCTACACCAGCCACCTGGGGGATCTTGTTAAAATGCAGATCCTTTCAGTAGATCTGGGGCAGGGCCTGAGATTCATATTTCTTACAAACTTCTGTTGATCATGGTCCATGGACCACATGTTGAGTATGAGGTGCCAGATGTAAGTTGTGTCCAGGTCCAAGTGGAAGGAGCTGCAATAACTTCCATGTACAGACTTGACAGGGTAATAAACACAGAATTTTAAACTGGGATGACGATAGAATTATTTTGGAGAAGGGAATCCTTAGACATAAGAGATTAAAAGCACCTTCCTCAATCTCTACAGCTAGCTGTGGTTTTGTTCCCACTGGGATTGGGCCTTGGGGCTCCTTTTTAAAACCTCCTTCTCCTTCCACAAATTGATTGTCTAATTTGGTTAAAAAATGAAGTTTAAGAGCAGCCACCGATATATCCATGGATGTGAAAAAGGGCATTCCCAGAAAAGAGAAGGGTGTGTTCTAGGCTGTTGACTCTGTATGAATGAGTTTTGGGTCTTTGTTTTTTTGTTTGTTTTTGTTTGTTTGCTTTTAGGTCAATGATTTATTCAGAGTAAATAGAGATTAAGAAGTCAAGTTTTGGGTCTTTGTTTAGCAGAACTGAGTTACCTTTTTTCTTGGAATCTCTTGCCCAGATGGCCTATGTCTGGTTCGGGCAATAGAAGCAGGAGGAAGAAGAGGAATTTGGGAAATGAGAACCAGTGCTCAGAGATTTCCAAAAACATATTCCTGGAAGCCTGAATCAGGATTTTTTTTTTCCCTTATGACAGCTGTTTGATGGTTGTGAGTGATTTGGGGCAGACCAGTTCAATTTCCATCATGCCAGGCCCTGAGACTGAATTTCTAGGATCATCTGGACTCTCCGTCTTCCTTAACCCTGACTTGGAAAATGTCTGGTTCTAACCATTCTAACAACAGTATGTAATGTTACTTCCTAAATAACCCCTGAGAGACTATTTTGACTTGGTTCTCTATGAGATTAGCCCATGTTGATGAGAATGAATGTATATTCAGAAGAGAGGATGGTCATTGAAAACCTAAATAAATTCATTTTCTAACTTGCCTGAAAGTCACCAGCATTTTTTATTCATTTGGAGATTGTTTTCAAGGGGAAATTCTCATGCTAACCAAGTCTAAGGACACCTACAGAATCTGAACTTTCAATCTGCAGCATGTCCATTATCATCAGATGATGAGCTGTGTGTGCCGGCGCATTGTGGGTGGGGGTATACAGACAGGAAATATTAATAATAGTTTGTGCTGTGAGCTCAAGGAAATCACTGGTCTGGCATTATCACTAAATACTGGAGGGTCTTAGGAGTCTCTAGATTCCTGGATCCCTCTTAGGAGTGAGGATCACTGACTTTCTCTTCAGTGAATAGAAACCTTACAGTAAGTTAGCATGAACATCTTTGAGCCATTTCCTTCAGAGACACTGACTACTTTTCAAAGGACTTTCTCTCTGTAAATATTCCCCTTTTTCCCACGCCCCACTGCCTCCAGCTCTTCAACTGAAAGAGAAAAAGCAAAGGCAGCAAGACAAGTGTGAGTCTTGAAGGTATGATGGAGGGAAAGCACATCAACAGGGAGCAAACATGCATGCATCTGAGTTGCTGCTGTGTCAGTAACCAGCTGTGTGACCTTCAGCAAGTTGCTTAACATCTTGTATGTTTCCATTTCTGGTTATACAATAAGAGGGTTGAACAAGAGGATTTCAACCTACCTTTTTTCAGCCTTAAATATCTAGGAGTCTACAGCTTAGCTTCCTTCTTGAGCTCATGAACCCATCCATGAGATTCTCACTTATGAAACAAAAACTCATGAATGACAATAGTGTCCTATTATCATACAACATTGGAATTCACTTTTTTAAAAAAATCAGGATTACCTGGGTGACTAGAAAGTATATTAAATCCTGGAGAGATCCAAGATGGCCGATTAACAACAGCTCAGGATTGTAGCTCCCAGTGAAAGCGCAGAGAGCGAGTGGACGCCGCACTTTCAGACGAATTTTTGTTGCCCACAGACTAGGAGATTCCCGGCGGAGGAGCCAC